>CM042442.1:30231366-30336366 GCA_023631565.1 Gymnocephalus cernua | reverse complement strand
GTACTTCCTGATTTATGAGATGCCACCAAACACAGAGGCTCACCAGCATCGAACTGATTCAGGAATCCGACAGACAAAGTTATACCGTGTGAGATTATGGCGCAAAATACAAGCAAATATCTCTGCTGCGTTTCCTACTTCCTCTAACACTGCTGCCCATAAACCTGCTGTGTGTGTGTGTATGTGTGTGCGTATGTGCGAAGAGATGGCAGAAGACAGATGGCATGTCATGCTGTCCTCCCCCCCCCCCCCCCGCTGCGTTCCTTCGACTCTGTTCAACGAGCTGCACTCACCAGAGAAGTTCCTGGAGACGAGCATGGTGGTCAGAATGGCACCCTGAGGAGGAAGAGGACAAGACGAGGGTGAGAAAGAGCGTCTTGAAGACATGCACCCCTCTACGTTATTATGATGGCAATTTACACGTTGGTTATGTGTATGAATAGGCACCCAGGTCCCTTTAAAAGTCCCGACGGCACTCTCACAGGTCTGATCTAAAACATTTCTGTATCACTTTCAACAAAAGCTGTTTTGTTGCTGTCTTTTTTTCTGTCTTTCTGTGTTTTTTATTTATTTATTTTATTTATTTTATGTATTTTATGTATTTTATTTATTTTATTTATTTTATTTATTTTATTTATTTTATTTATTTTATTTATTTTATTTATTTTATAAATGTTATGTATTATTATTATTATTATTATTATTATTATTATTATTATTATATATCTTCCCTGTTGTGTGATGTGTTCCCCCTTGGTGTTTCTATTGAATGTTAATAAGGGAGAAAAAAAAAATGTAGTACGATAAAGAATTTAATGTTTTTTTTACACTTGACACTAACAAAAGTACTACTACAATAAAGTAATAAAAAAAATAAAAAAGCCTGAAGTCAGAGCCGTCAGATTAACTGCAGGCTGCAGCAGCATGAGGTAAATCATGCAGAGAGAAAGATAAATGTGCATTGTATTATCTCAATCTTCATCTTTCACACATGTGAACTTAAAATCCATGTAATAAACCATGAATCACTGTGAAATAGACTTTTTTTTAAATTCTTGAGGAGCCTTAAAAAAAAAACATTTCCCCCTGTGGTGTGCGTGCAAAAACAACCTTTGCAGCAAGATGCTTTACAGAAAGTGAAAGTGTGTTTGGTTTTCCTGTCCTTATTTTCTTCTACAAGTCTTAAAAGTAGGACCTTCAAAACAAGACTGTTTTGTATATTCTCCAATTATTTGTTTATTGACTGATGATTTGTGCACACTGACTCCACTCTCAATTAAAAATGTTTAAATAAGAACGTGAGCTAATAGAAATGAATCGAGTCCCAACTTAACGTCCAGTCATTTTAATGCCAGTGCAGTGTCTAGTTTTATGAAGCAGGCTCTCTCTAATGACGTTAAGTGATTAAACTGAGATGTAAATGTATCAGTGGAGCGTCACTCGCGCCCACAGTGGTCATTAAGGCTTCAAAATAAGTTCAAAAATCAATCAGTGATGCAGCTTGAGAGACAGAAAACACTGCTCTTCCTCGCTGCGATAACATTTATAACTCACTGCTGTTTAGTCTCTCCCTCCATTCAAATAAGCTTTACTGGCATGACTGTTCAGCGAGGCTAAATTACTTTTTGCACAAGAGATCACAACATGACAATGTCTCATGTCTTGCTCCGCCGTACGTGCTTACGGGCGCACGTTGAGCCTCCGTTAACAGTTTGTAACAGAAATAAAATGGATTATGGATCATTTTATTTCTAGAGTTTGCAGCTGACTTGACCAGCTGACTTCTCTACTGGCTGTTGAAACAGGTGACGTCCCTCTCGTTCTAAAACCAGCCGCTGGAGACTCGACCAGCTGAGTCTAGCTGAGACGGGCCGGTTCAGACTAGAGCCCGACCGATGTGTCCGCGGGCCGATATTAAAAATCCTTTATCGGTCGGGCTCTAGTTCAGACCGCTGAAACCTTTCTCTGCGACGTTCTATAAAAGATTTCGTCTTGTCGAGTATCTGTGGTCTGAACTCGAGAGCTAAAAGAAGCCAGCAATGTTACATATGGATTCATGTTCATTTGGTCCGAGTAAAGATGCAGATACTGTGGAGGAGGCAAAAATGTGTGTCTTTTTTGAGAGATCGAGCATGTTCACACCTTGAGTTTCCTCCTGGCGTTAAACTTCTTCAGGCACTCGACGGTCTCCTGTCTGTGCATCATAGAGGCCACTGTGGAGCGTTGCTGTGGAGGGACAGAGAGAGAGAGAGAGAGAGACAGAGAGAGAGAGAGAGAGAGACAGAGAGAGAGAGAGAGAGAGAGAGAGAGAGAGAGAGAGAGAGAGAGAGAGAGAGAGAGAGATGCTGAAAATAAAACGTTTCAGAGAAGAGCGGCTCTGACAGTGACATGCTTATGTGGGCAGGAGCTGTCGGAGACACTGTTGATTCTGCGGCTCTTTAGGTGCCGACATTTCTGGCAAAAATCCTCCAGGCTGAACACATTCAACTGGGCTTTATGGTGTCCTGACAACCATCACTCTGGTATATAATCACGGTGTCTATTAATACAGTATGTGACAGGACATCTGAAGCCGGCACAGGCAGTATAACTGCTCTGCAGAGCGGGTGTAGAAGTACTCAGATCATTTACTTCAGTAAAAGTAGCAACAATGTAATATAAAATTACTCCATGACAATTAGGGCGGCTCGATTATGGAAGAAATCATAAACAGAATTATTTTGGTCAAACATTGAAATCATGATTATTTAAAGATATAGTGCGTAGTGTCTGTCGCCCCCATGAGGAACTCTAAGTAATGACAACATAACTGTAGGCGCGTCCACATGCAGTCCCTCCAGAAAAAAACAGAGTTTTTTTGTGATTGTTGCGGGCAAAAATCCTTGATTATGCGGCACGTTTTCTAAAAAAAATGTGATGGAATATTCGGGATATTTATGCAATTTTATGCGATGAAATTGCGGGAACTTGCAAAAATTGCGGTTTGATGAAAAAGAGAAAAAAAAAGTGATTCCCCCCCAACACCGTGATCTCAGTAGGTGAAATTACATCACTTCATAACGTTCCCATGGCAACAGGGGAAAATGGCTGCTCTTGTGTGAAGTAAACGCAACATTTTTCAACTTTCTTTTGCAACGAAAATGCGGGGATTATGAAATCATGCAAGCCCCGCATATTTTGCGTGGAAATCGGCAATTTATGCGGCGAAAGTGCGGCGTATTTGAAAAAATGCGGCTCCCCCGCATGAATATGCAGAATTTGGCTGATTATGCGTTGAATTCTGCGATCACATAATCACGTTTTTCTGGAGGGACTGAACATGATACAAGTCTTCTGTACCGCGAACCGGAAGTAAAGGCTGGACTACAACAGAGCTGTTTGGAGCAGTTGGTGAACAGTGTTTTCTGGTGGAGATGGTAAGTCCCTTTGGGGGGGACTTTGGGCTTTTTCACTTTGTAAACCTATAACATGCACAAAAAAGATACACAACACAATACAGGAAAGGGAAACAGCATAATATGAGCACTTTAAATAAAAGTAGCAATACACCACAGAGTAGAAATACTCTGTGACAAGTAAATGCCCTTTAAAACATTTTCTTCTCACTCTTATAAGCAACAATCTCTTTCAGATAACCTGCTCTACTTTTAACTGCACATATCAGAGCATCCTGCTTGTTCTCGTAAAGCCGGTGATCCTGATATCTTTGCTGATGACGAGCTTATCCCTGATATAAGTACTGTAAGTTGCTCTTTTGCCCTCCTGGGGAACAAACTGTTCAAGATAAGCTGACCCAGAATCACGTGCTCATATCAGAGCTCGCATGCTTGGAAACGGATGCTGCTGATTATTTCGGCAGCTTTAGACAGATGTTCACAAACGGGCTGTTTTTTTGTTTTGTTTTTTCTTGAGGATTTACAAATTACAATTTATATTGATTTGTGTCTGCAGTAACAGGGTGCTGGATGTGTAAACGCTACCGTTCAGAAGTTTGTAATCAGCTGTTATATTGACGTTCTTTCCTTCAATAAAAACTATTTGAATAGAGATACAAACAGTACAGGTTATAGGGGTGGTGAAATGAATCATTGCATCGATGCATCGCGATGCGGACCTGTGCTGACTGTTTTAAAAGGGCGTTAATGATATCGTCTCGTATCCATCGCTGAATTGAATCAAAGTTGTATCGTGACTTTGTTAAAATCCAAACGATGGGCCCGACACAGCTCAAGGGAGACGTTGTCCGACTTGTTATATAGTCAACTTTAGCTTGCTAACTCCGCCGCGCCACAATGGTCACAGAAAACAAGCCGAGCGATAACTGTCTATCACCTGGCGACAGCAATGTGCTTCATGTGGACGAAGCATGAAGTTAATCTGACTTATTTAGCTCTCTGCCTCCTAACGTTGCTACTCCAGTTACTGCCTCACCTCCGCGACTTTACGCAAGTCTGTTTATACCAAAGTTTATGTGTCACCATGGCAATGGTACACATATAAATAGCTGCTGCTCTGACTATTCTGCTAGGTGGATTTGAACAGAAATGGCCTTTCTATCCATTGTATTTCTATGGCAGGGACCCTGATGTACTTACGCAGACCCATGGGTGCTTCAGAGCCTCCTGGGCAGTGATTCTCTTGGCTGGGTTGATAGTCAGCATCTGGTTGATCAGATTTTTAGCCTCCGGAGTCACCGTGTCCCACTCTGGGGAGGGAAACTAAAGTGTATACACACACACACACACACAGACACACACACACACACACACACGGATGCCCACATAAATATTAAACACATAAGCGGCAAAATGTCTGATTCAGAGTGGGAGAAACAGAGAGGAGTGATAAGAAAACAGAGGCGGGCTCACGTCGTACGCTCCAGCTTTGATCTGCTGGTAGAGTTTGTGCTGGTCCTCGTCCCAGAACGGAGGGTATCCAACCAGAAGGATGTAGAGGATCACACCTACACACCAGAACACAACCTTTGTCTGAGTGACAAGAAGAAGAGCGAGGAGGCGGCGGATAGAAATACACAGACAAAAGAGCTCACCGCACGCCCAGATGTCGACAGGTTTGCCGTACGCCTCCTTCCTCAGCACCTCTGGGGACAAGTAGCCGGGAGTCCCTGCGAAGCCTGCACACACAAACACACACACACACACACACACATACACACAAACAAGATACACAAACGCACACAAACACACATCAGGGTACAGTTTCCTTTCAACAGGCGTGTTTTGTTTTTACAGTTTCCACATGCATTACATGGAACGAGCTTCCAGAAGAAGTTGTGCCTTCCCCCTTCAGTTAACTCTTTCCAGAATAGGTTGGATACATTTTATCTGTCAAAAGATGTCATGTACAACGCTGGCTTGTAATTTATCTAACTGATTTATGAAATGTGTTGTCATATGTCATATGCACAGTACGGAAACATGTTTCCCTGTACAATGAAATTCTTCCTTTTGTGTCCACAGAATGTCAAACAACGTATACTACTACAATATATACTACAGATATACAAAACAAAACAATTCACTAAATAAAACCATTTTAAAAGGCAGCATGTGAAAAATAAATCAACAACAATAATAATAATAAACAGCATGTGCAAACTGGAAAAAAACAGTCAAGTACAGTTATGAGGTAGAGCATTTCCAAACATGCCGCACTTTTGCTGCATAAATTGCCGATTTCCGCGCAAAATATGCGGGGCTTGCATGATTTCATAATCCCCGCATTTTCGTTGCAAAAAAGTCACATATATCTCAGCAGAAAGATGAAAAATGTTGCGTTTACTTCACACAAGAGCAGCCATTTCCCCCTGTTGCCATGGGAACGTTATGAAGTGACGTCATTTCACCTACTGAGAACACGGTGCTGGAGGAATCACTTTTTCTCTTTTTCATCAAACCGCTGTTTTTGCAAGTTCCCGCAATTTCATCGCATTAAACTGCATAAATATCTCGCATATTCCATCGCATTTTTTAAGAAAACATGCCACACAATCAAAGATTTTTGCCTGCAACAATCACAAAAAAAACTGAGTTTTTCTGAAGGGACTGCTTAATGTAAAATGAGAGTTTTTAGCTGCAGCCTCTTTATAATCGATCTCCATTCTGGCTCTGGGTCAAATAAGAAAGTCGTTTTGTGCACTTGATTCAATCTGGCTGAAGCTGGGCTACCCTCCATATCCATTAGTCATTATCCTCGTTAGCTTCCTGAATAGAAGATTATACACAACAGAATTAAACAGAAGAAAAGCTTCAGAAACTGTTAACAAAAAGATCAAGAAAAGTGTCCTGTCAGTCACATGAGATGAGTCTAATATTGGAGGAAGAGGAGGCAGAAATCCCTTCTTGTTCTTAAGACTCGAGGGCACGCTGACGAAAAGGATGAAATGACAGTATGGATGAACGGTGCTGCGGAAGCCTACACTTCTCTTTGCAGGCTTCAGCGTGACAGCTCTGCTGCTGCACATCAGAGCTGTCAAGCAACAGAGCCCTTCATCATCAAGAGGAGGAAGAGGAGGAGGATGGAAACAGAGGGGCAGATGTTATTGCAGATTTCCTTTAAAAAGAAAAAAACTGGACTTCCTGAGCTTCTCTTATGCTACCATCTGTGGGCAGCACGTATTTGTTAAAGCGCTCATATTATTCTCATTTTCAGATTCATCATTGTATTTAGAGGTTGTACCAGAATAGGTTTATGTGGTTTAATTTTCAGAAAACATATTTTTGTTGTACTGCACATTGCTGCAGCTCCTCTTTTCCCCCTGTGTGTTGAGCTCTCTGTTTTAGCTACAGAGTGAGACATCTCACTTCTGTTCCATCTTTGTTGGGAGTCGCACATGCTCAGTACCTAGGTAAGGACTACTAGCCAGTCAGAAGCAGAGTATGAGGGCGTGTCCTGACAGTACCTAGGTAAGGACTACTAGCCAGTCAGAAGCAGAGTATGAGGGCGTGCCCTGACAGTACCTAGGTAAGGACTACTAGCCAGTCAGAAGCAGAGTATGAGGGCGTGCCCTGACAGTACCTAGGTAAGGACTACTAGCCAGTCAGAAGCAGAGTATGAGGGCGTGTCCTGACAGTACCTAGGTAAGGACTACTAGCCAGTCAGGAGCAGAGTATGAGGGCGTGTCCTGACAGTACCTAGGTAAGGACTACTAGCCAGTCAGAAGCAGAGTATGAGGGCGTGTCCTGACAGTACCTAGGTAAGGACTACTAGCCAGTCAGGAGCAGAGTATGAGGGCGTGTCCTGACAGTACCTAGATAAGGACTACTAGCCAGTCAGAAGCAGAGTATGAGGGCGTGTCCTGACAGTACCTAGGTAAGGACTACTAGCCAGTCAGGAGCAGAGTATGAGGGTGTGTCCTGACAGTACCTAGGTAAGGACTACTAGCCAGTCAGAAGCAGAGTATGAGGGCGTGTCCTGACAGTACCTAGGTAAGGACTACTAGCCAGTCAGAAGCAGAGTATGAGGGCGTGTCCTGACAGTAGCTAGGTAAGGACTACTAGCCAGTCAGAAGCAGAGTATGAGGGCGTGCCCTGACAGTACCTAGGTAAGGACTACTAGCCAGTCAGAAGCAGAGTATGAGGGCGTGTCCTGACAGTACCTAGGTAAGGACTACTAGCCAGTCAGAAGCAGAGTATGAGGGCGTGTCCTGACAGTACCTAGGTAAGGACTACTAGCCAGTCAGAAGCAGCGTATGAGGGCGTGTCCTGACAGTACCTAGGTAAGGACTACTAGCCAGTCAGAAGCAGAGTATGAGGGCGTGTCCTGACAGTACCTAGGTAAGGACTACTAGCCAGTCAGAAGCAGAGTATGAGGGCGTGTCCTGACAGTACCTAGGTAAGGACTACTAGCCAGTCAGAAGCAGAGTATGAGGGCGTGTCCTGACAGTACCTAGGTAAGGACTACTAGCCAGTCAGGAGCAGAGTATGAGGGTGTGTCCTGACAGTACCTAGGTAAGGACTACTAGCCAGTCAGAAGCAGAGTATGAGGGCGTGTCCTGACAGTACCTAGGTAAGGACTACTAGCCAGTCAGAAGCAGAGTATGAGGGCGTGTCCTGACAGTAGCTAGGTAAGGACTACTAGCCAGTCAGAAGCAGAGTATGAGGGCGTGCCCTGACAGTACCTAGGTAAGGACTACTAGCCAGTCAGAAGCAGAGTATGAGGGCGTGTCCTGACAGTACCTAGGTAAGGACTACTAGCCAGTCAGAAGCAGAGTATGAGGGCGTGTCCTGACAGTACCTAGGTAAGGACTACTAGCCAGTCAGAAGCAGCGTATGAGGGCGTGTCCTGACAGTACCTAGGTAAGGACTACTAGCCAGTCAGAAGCAGAGTATGAGGGCGTGTCCTGACAGTACCTAGGTAAGGACTACTAGCCAGTCAGAAGCAGAGTATGAGGGCGTGTCCTGACAGTACCTAGGTAAGGACTACTACCGGATGTCCGTCTCCTTCCTCTTCCTCTGTGTTGGCGTTCTAACCTCCGGCTGATTTGTGAGGACTCTGGTTAACTGCTCCTCAGATCTCTGCAGGGTAAATCCAGACAGCTAGCTAGACTATCTGTCCAATCGGAGTTTTCTGCTGCACGACTAAAACTACCTTTGAACGTACACATGTTCCACCAAAACAAGTTCCTTCCAGAGGATATTTTGCAGAGGCACCGTGGCTCCGTCTGGAGCTTTTTTTGTGAAGATTGTGAAGGTCTGGCAACGCGAGACTACTTGTCAGTGTTCATTGAAGAGAAATTAAGTAACTGAGTGGCAAGCACTTCAATAACGCCTACGTGGACTCGTACCGTAAGACTTCCTGAATAAATAAAACTTTTAACTAACTAACTAACTAAGTAAGTGTGTGTGTGTGTGTGTGTGTGTGTGTGTGTCGTACCAAACCAAGCCTGCTGCTCTCCTTGAACCTCGATGGCGAGTCCAAAGTCAGCCAGCTTCACTGCTGCGTTCTTACACTTGCTGGCCAGCAGCAGGTTCTCCGGCTGCATGTACAACACAAACACACGTCAGATATATTTCTCATAACACCTTCAACATCTGTGACAGTGCAAACATTCTCGGTAAAGCAGCAAGCTACAGCTACCATCTTTTTATTATGTTGGAAGAAGTTGTTATTTAGGGTGTTTTTTTAAAAACTTCTGTAAATTGATAAAAAATAAATGTGTAAGCTCTGGTTCTTGGCAACAATAAACTGCACATTACGTTACATTGTTTATTCAGTGTGAAGTGAATGCCAAAGAAACTTCAAACATTCTACTATGAAATACTATCAATAAATATTTGTAATTCCTCCCACACAGGAGCAAGACACTCAGACTGAAAGAGAGACAAAACTCTCTCAGTGATTTCTCTTTGCAGTCATTTTTCATCTCTTTGTGGTGGTTTCGGGTCTTTTTGTAGTCACTTTGCGATCATTTTGCATCATTTTGTGTCTCTTTATGGTCACTTTGCATCTGTTTGTGGCCGTTTCGCATCATTTTACTTCTCTTTGCAGTCATTTCTCATCTCTTTGTGGTAGTTTCGGGTCTTTTTGTAGTCACTTTGCATTTTTTTTGCGATCATTTTGCATCATTTTGTGTCTCTTTATGGTCACTTTGCATCTGTTTGTGGCCGTTTTGCATCATTTTACTTCTCTTTGCAGTCATTTTGCATCTCCTATTAGGGCTGCACAATACATCGTTTTTTTTACCGTCATTGCGATCAACTGGCACAATATACGTACGCCAAGGCTGCGACATGTCGCGGAAGACACCGCGAGATTTTTTGAGTTGAAAGAAAAGATCGGAATAAAACTGCACTTCAAAATGTAACTGCCATTCTTTCTTTAGTGTGGCCTTTTATATTCAATTCAATGATCATTTGGTTCAATAAAAGAAAGCTGGAAATAATTTCCTATAGTTTGTTTTTTTCAAATTCAACAAGCAACTTGTTGTATTTTAGCAGAATACTGAAAGCAGCAGAAATGCAGAATTAAGTACACTTCAATATCCGTTTATTGCGAATATAATTTTATATATATATATATATATATATATATATATATATTCAACGTTATCGCATATCACATATTTTCCTCATATCGTGCAGCCCTATCTCCTAGAGGATGTTTTTGTCTCTTTGTGGTTGTTTTGCTTGTCTTTGTAGTTACTTCATACTTCATAAGGTATCTGGTCCAGGGGCCCTGGGCCTGTACCCGGTAGGCCCATTCAGTAATCCATCCATCATACTAATAAGCCAACTACCTATGACCTTCTGACTCTGGTAGGGGGGGTGGGAGATTTGGAGGGGGCCCTGTCTACGCACCTGGCCCTGTATCTCCATTTCGGAGCAAAAGTTACCTTTCTTTCCTTACTTCTGGTTTTCCTATGAGATTAATTAAAAGGAAAGCAGAAAATAAAGTGTGACAGATCACTGGGATGCAACCAGTTAAACCCAGATCAGAAGACTAAGAATAGCTGCGCACACACACACACACACACACACACACACACACACACACACAGACACACACAGACACACAGCTTGTCTTTTTGCAACAGTCGTGTCTTTCCTGCTCAGACGCTGATGTAACAGCAATCTGGCAAAACATCCACAACACACACAGGGAACAGTAGCTCCTTGTTTAATAGCCAGTTTGTACTGATAGTGCTACATTTGTGCCTAACTAATCAATAACTAATCATTCCACCACAGAAACAGCTGGATGCTGTGCTCCAGCTGCAGGACAGTCGTCATGTCACCCTCTGCTGGCTGATGTAGAAAACTCAATTAGAGGACGCTCGACTCATGAAGAGGAGGAGGAACCTACTTATGCAATGAAGTCACGTAATCATTTCTACATTTAACCGCAGGAAGAAGAGACTCTGGATTTGAAGGAATAGTTTAAAAAAACTTACTTTCTTGTCGAGTGTCAAGACAAGAAGTTAAGACATCATTTTCATTTTCACAAAATCTAACTTCATATTTATATTTATTAAGATTTTAAGTCATTACTAACTAATGAGCAGTACTATATCATGTCTAATAACGTGGAGCAATTCAATGAACGTCCAGAGTAACACCAGGCTGAAAAGCAGGGTTTTCGCTGCCCTTTCTGGTTTAACAAGGTTTCTGTTGCACCTGTAAATACACCCAACAGTGACAACACCCCCTAGACGTACACTTCTACATCACTGCATCAAGGTGACAGCTTAACCAGTGGAGGTCAGCAAAAACAAGGTTTTCAGCTGATGGTAAAGGGATAGTTCGGATCTTTTGAAGTGGGGTTGTATAAGGGCCGTCTGACAGCAAGGTAAAGCACTGAAAATATTCTAAATATCCGTCCACTTTAACTGATATAGGTGTTTTTAGGTGTCTAGAATGTGTTCAGCTGCTGCCTCCGTCCACAGCAGGACATTTCTTAACTTCTGTGTCCGTACTCCTGCCTGCTTCTCTAAACTGTTGTCGTGCTGCTGACTGCCATCTACTGTAGCTAACACACTGACTACGGAGAAGTAGCTCATACAAACACACTTCCAAACATCTGAACCATCCCTTTAAGTTGTTCTTTCACTTTAGGTTCAAATAAAAACATCATCTCAATCAAATAAATACAGTACCTACACTTAAATGCATGCACAGAGAGTATAATGACACACAATAAGGCACAAAGTCACGCATGTATCGATAGATCAGGCACACAGACATGCACAGACATGCTTATAGTTTAAATAATGCACTTACCGGCCTTCAGAATATGGTACAACAGTCAGACGCAGACAAATACAACTTCAAATCCCTCCCAACACACACAGACAAACACACAGACACACACACACACACACACACACAGACAGACACACACACACACACACACACACACATACACACACACACACACACACACACAGACCCCTGCAGGTGACTCACCTTGAGGTCTCTGTGTACCACCCCCATCTGATGGCAGTGGAGCACGGCCTCCAGGATCTGCTGGATGCAATGACTGCACGCAGACAGCAGGGGGAGCAGGTTAGTCTGAGCACATTCATTCCCCCAACTGTCACATCCATGCAGAGGCAGCAACATCTCACACACAATATCACTCACACACACACACACACGTACATTTATTCTCGCTGCACCCTCACGCCGCAAAAAAAAAAAAGTGTAAAGAATGAACCTGTCTGTGAACTTACGCAGAGCGAAGGTGTGCAGTTTGCTATTTTCTGTTTTCAAGAGAGGGCCAAGCATTAGTCAGTGAGTGTGGGAGTGAGCTGCAGCTTCACGTGGGAGACGCTGTGTCTAACCTGCACAGTCTCCTGTGTAATTCATTCTTTGACGAAACATTTTAGCAGGTTTCCAAGCATCTGAAGTAGCTCTGCTGTTACTCTACTGAAGTCTACTCTCTCTCACCATCATTCTTACTCTCTCACTCTCAGAGCTTTTGTTCTCCGTCTGCTGGGGCCACAGGAAATCAAAGTTCTTGTTCAGACCGTCTAAGATAGTGCGACAAGATTGCCAAAAGCAAAACCTGAAGACAGGCAGACACGCAAAAAGAGACAGACTGCAGGCACAGGCATTTTAAATCACAGGCAGACATTAAAAAACAAGCATATACCCTTGTACAGAGGGTGCAAGGCAATGCAACACAGTAAGACACACACACGCACACACACACACCTTGAGGTCCCTGTGCACTATGTCATGTTGGTGGGTGTAAGACACACAGTCTAGAATCTGATGGATACAGTGACTGTGGAGACAAAACAACAGGGTGAGGAGCAGATAAAGAAGGGAACACAGAAAGCAAAAGAACACATAAAAGACAGTAATACAGAGGGAAACATCGGACAGGAGGAGGGAACAGAAGATTATATGACCAGTTCACCAAAATGACTTATCTCTCATAGCTTGCTATGCAGATAGTTTTGTTTTTCCAGGTCTTGAGATATTTGTCGCTGAATTGTTTTGCCGTCAAACCAATACAACAGGAGGTGGTTGGGTGTTTTACAGCATTAAAAATTTATATTCAATCACGTGTCGAAACACCTGCACTCGTCACATCGGGACACGCCACAGTCCTGTTTCCCAGCATAGAATTTAATGTGACTCGTCCCCAGGGATCGTCACATTTCAACAAATACTTCTGTCTGTGTTGTGCCATGCATACACTGTATAAAAGGAGTGGATGTAGTGGCCGGGTTGGTTCAGTGGGTAGAGCAGGCGCACATACACCAAGATTCTTATGCGTCGACGCAGAGGTCCAGGGTTTGAATGCGACCTGTGACGATTTCCTGCATGTCTTCCCCCTCTCCCTCTCCTCTCTCACCTATCTGTCCTGTCAAATAAAGGTGGAAAAGCCCCCCCCAAAGAAAAGAAGAAGAAAAAAGAAAGAAGTGGATGTAGCCACTGTGACGTTAGCTTGTGGACTACCGCTTTCTAGCCTCAAATTTGGAATTTTGTCCGTTGCCATCTTGGTTTTTTGCCGCCAGAAGTGACCATATTTGGACCAAAGGGTGGACCTGGCTGAGAAGCCAGGACACCGCTATGGTAGCGACTTGTCAATCACAGGGTAGCCATGCCCTAAAGCACCCCCCCCCACACACACACACACACACACACTTTATCGTCTATTTTAAAATAAATGGGAGCATAATTTATTGAATGAACATCATGCTGTGTTGAAGAAGACTAGAAACTAGCGATTGAGTCCATGAACTCGTTATGAAAATGTTAACCGATTGTTACCAGACATCTGACAGACACATATCTCCAAACCTGGATGCATTAAACTAAAACTCTTTGCATGGCTGGATACCAGTCGTGGCTTTAAGTGAGCTGTAAGTGTTTGTCATTTGGGTGAACCTACTGTACGTTAACGGGGTAGAGAAAGGAGGAAAAGGGATCGAGTGATTCTGAGTGCAGACGGAGTACGGAGAGGAAACTGTCAGTGAGATACTGTTGGACAGTAATCAAGACATGCTAATCACACACCCACACAAAAACACATTGAGTGACACACACATACACACACACACACTTAAAGCAAAGAAACAAGGAAGGCAGATGAGAGGGGAGAAAAGAAAATAATACGGAAATTAAAAAAATACAAATGCCACCATTGCTGTTGTTTATGTATGTATATGCCCATATTTTAAAATGGAAATTTAGTATAATGGAAGCACTGGTGTGAACAGCAGTCCTAAGCCCAATTTGCACAGGATTACAATTGTCTGGGGACCTCGTGTGATTTAGAAATTACCCCCAAACATCTGAGTTTCGCGTGGCGCATTCACACTGCTTTTACTCAAATTTACTGACATATCTTAACCCGGGGAGTTGGGTGCCCAGAGGTGTGTGGAGGACGGCCAGGGCGAGGCCGCCGCACTGCACATGGGTGGGGGTTTCCGTATCTTTTTGGGCAAGGCCTGGTAGAGGTTACCTGTGCCCCCTGTACTAAATACTAATTCTGATCCGGTTTGTTTTGTATTCACACTAGTAAAGTGACGAATATAAGATGTCTGTACAGACAGAAAATTGATTACAGTAGGCAGAATACTCTTTAGTGACCTTAATAATAACATATATTTGGTTGGCATTTAAAATTAGCATGTATACTGTAGGTTATCAATGAACACTTTAAGAGAAGAGACATGTTATATAGAATGTCATCATCTGTTTAAAAATGTATATAGATGTGGAATGGCAGAAATTAAGATATTTCTTTAGATAATGAATAGAAGAGGACCGAGAATAGATCCTTGTGGGACACCTCAAGAAATTACTTTTCATGTCATGAAACTACTTCACAGTTTAATTGACTGTTCATCTAACTTCGTCGTAAAACAAGGTAGTAAATATAGGGTGGTGAGTAACAAATATCTGTTTAATGTAGCAGTAAAGTTTGTGGTTTGACGTGTTTAATTGCAGTGTGCGACCCAAACAAATGGACACATGCTTTTACCAAAATCTAACGGACTATTTATCGTGTAGAAAATTATGGTTTGAGTAATTAAAATAAAGATAAGATAATAGCACTGACCAAAACAATGCTATTCATTCTTTTTGTCATTAGTGATTATGTAAAATAAGAGTTTGTGTTTAATTTCATGATGTTATTTTATGATCCAGCATAAGATTTTGCATTCACTACTCACAGTGTGTGCAGACACACTAAACGAAATGTGCTTCCTCTTGAAGTCTGATGGTTATCATCATGTGCATGTATACTGGTAAATCACCTATGCTCCAGTTTCTTTATGTTGACAGAATTCGAGAATATTAAAAAGGTGATTTAAATCCCTGAATATGTAAACAGGACGGGTGATAAAAAGGTGGAGATGGGACGATGAACGATGAGATGAGGATATGTAAAGACGATCAAAAAAACAGCTGGAAAATAATAATCTTTTCCTCCTTTTAGGGGATCTCTCATTCTACCTCTATAATTTTTCCATCCCCTTTGTTGCTTCTCTCTCTCTCGCCTCCACAAACCGCCTCCACAGTCAAATTGATTTAAGTCTACCTCCTGAGGGGGGGTTACAGCGTGGGAGTGTATGTGGCATTTTGTGCATGTGTACGTTTCCATCCATCTGTAAATTCTGACTCTGGGGAAAACGCCTCGAACCTCGATTTGCAATTCAGTTCACAGAAAAACTGCGTCGAGGTTTTATCTGTCAGAACTCCTGTATAACGCCAAAAAACAATGTGCCGAAATTCTCTAATTAGAGGAGCCGAACTCTCAGAGCTGCTGGAGGACTGCAGGGGCTGGAGAACTGACACATGGAGGGGACGGGAAATAAAAGCATTGGGGGTTTACCTGGCATCGGCTTCACTGTAGTACTCTCTAGCCACAATGTCTTCGAACAGCTCCCCTCCTGTCACCCTGAGAAATGTAAAGATAGGTTATAAAATGATATGCATTCTTTTACTCAGGCTGCACACACACACACACACACACACACACACACACACACACAAACACACACACACACACACACACACACACGCACGAACACACACACACACACACACACACACACACACACACACACACACGCACGAACACACAGGAGGGGGATGTCCTCATTAGGGGGAAACCCCGGCTGCAGGATTCACTCCGACTGGGTTGCCATGGAGACTGGCTTCAGTGCGGGGGAGTGCTGAATCTGTGTGTGTGTGTGTGTGTGTCAGTGTGGAAGCCGCAAGGATGGAGGTAGGGAGGAGGGGTGGAGTGTTATGTAATGGGGGTAACTGCCTTAGAAGCGAGGCGGGGATAAGGGGGAAAGAAGGAAAGAAGGAGAAGGAATGCGGCTATGAAGAAAGTAAGTCAAGAGGAGACAGATGCAGCGAGGGTTGAAGGGAGTGGAAAAATGAAGCATCAGGGGAGAGGGAGGAGGATGGAGGATGGAGGAGGACAAACGAGGGGAGAGCAGCACAGTGTGGCAGAGAAAGAGAAAGAGTAGAGGCAAGGAGGAAGGAAGGAAGGAAGGAAGGAAACAACTCACAGGTCAAAGAGGAGATAGTGGAAGCCTTCCTCTGAGATACTGTCATGGAGACGAACTGCAGGAAGAGAAAGAAAGAAACAGATAGAGGCATCTGACCTTTTTCTTTTTTAGGAAGGCATACATTTTCTTTTCATCTTCATCTAGCATTCGCTGTAATGCACACACATTATTTAGTGTTTTCCCTTGGTTTATGGAAGACAGAAATGCATGTTTTTGGTGGCGGAGAGTTAAAGGGCCCCGGCTCAAGAAAATGTTACATTTTTCAAAAAGAAGTTTTATTTCACCTTCATTTTTTCAGGCAGGTTATTTAGAACATTGCAATGGCGGCCTGACAAATATGCAATTTCACATCATCATTGGACCAATATTATTACCATATCTGGGTCTAAAAGTTGATAAAAAACAAAGTAAGTAGATGATAAATAAAAAAAACGTAAAGACAAAACTAGCTAAAGAAGTCCACTGGGGACTACAATCATTAGATCCGAGAAAAGTCATTTATGTGATGCTCTTTTACATTCATTCTGCATAGTTGCTGCACCAGAGCTTTGTAACGGTAGGGAAGACCCTGCTTTATTCATGTAGTCTTTTGAGTCAAGGCTGGTGATATTCTACATTCTTCTTGTTGTGAACGAGCATTTAACGAGAGAGAAAAGACTAAAACCACCCGTGATTTGATTCAGCTAACAAGCAGTATTGTCTGTGTTGCATAAAGGGTGAGTCACACCAGCATTTTAAAATTCACAGCAATTAAAGTTGGTCAAAATAAAATATACCCTGGAGGGAAGTATGTTTTTTTCAGTTATTTGTTTATGAAATGTATAACGCCAACATGTTCCTATTTACATGTTGTGATTTGTATAGTCACAGCGTGTACAAATAACAAGGTCACATGAGACACAGCCATCTTCTAACTGTATATAAACTGGGAACTATATTCTCAGAAGGCGAAGCACTGCTACTTGGGAGGAGTGATTAGCGCAACACCTGAAAAGCACCGTGGTTACTCTCTGCTCCTCACCACGGGGCTTCTCAGGTGCTGCCAGCAAATCACTCCGCCCAAGTAGCAGTGCTTCGCCTTCTGAGAATATAGTTCCCAGTTTATATACAGTTAGAAGATGGCTGTGTCTCATGTGACCTTGTTATTTGTACACGCTGTGACTATACAACAGTCCCTCCAGAAAAACGCGGAGTTTTTTTGTGATTGTTGCGGGCAAAAATCCTTGATTATGCGGCACGTTTTCTTAAAAAATGTGATGGAATAAGCGGGATATTTATGCAATTTTATGCGATAAAATTGTGGGAACTTGCAAAAACTGCGGTTTGATGAAAAAGAGAAAAAAAAAAGTGATTCCCCCAACACCGTGTTCTCAGTAGGTGAAATGACATCACTTCATAATATTCCCATGGCAACAGGGGAAAATGGCTGCTCTTGTGTGAAGTAAACGCAACATTTTTCATCTTTCTGCTGAGATATATGTGACTTTTTTGCAACGAAAATGCGGGGATTATGAAATCATGCAAGCCCCGCATATTTTGCGTGGAAATCAGCAATTTATGCGGGAAAGTGCGGCGTATTTGAAAAAAATGCGCCCCCCCCCCCCCCCCCCCGCATAAATATGCAGACTTTGGCTGATTATGCATTGAATTCTGCGATCGCATAATCACGTTTTTCTGGAGGGACTGACACAAATCACAACATGTAAATAGGAACATGTTGCCGTTATATTGTCACTTATTGGGAGCAGTAGGCTAGATAGAGCCGGTTACCTCCAGGATCTGTGCTAAGCTAGGCTAGTTGGAGCCGGTTACCTCCAGGATCTGTGCTAAGCTAGGCTAGTTGGAGCCGGTTACCTCCAGGATCTGTGCTAAGCTAGGCTAGATGGAGCCGGTTACCTCCAGGATCTGTGCTAAGCTAGGCTAGTTGGAGCCGGTTACCTCCAGGATCTGTGCTAAGCTAGGCTAGATGGAGCCGGTTACCTCCAGGATCTGTGCTAAGCTAGGCTAGATGGAGCCGGTTACCTCCAGGATCTGTGCTAGGCTAGATAGAGCCGGTTACCTCCAGGATCTGTGCTAAGCTAGGCTAGTATGAGCCAGTTACCTCCAGGATCTGTGCTAAGCTAGGCTAGATGGAGCCGGTTACCTCCAGGATCTGTGCTAAGCTAGGCTAGCGGTGGGGGCGTCAGACAGAGTTACAACACGCACAGAGATGAGAAGGGTATGTATGGACTTATCTAACTTTGGGGGATACGAGGAATAAGACAAAGTCCCAATAAGTCGGCGTGTTCCTTTAAAACATAACAAAAACAATTATTTAATTATCAAAATAGTTGCTGATTTCACTTTTTGTCAATCAACTAAACACATTTGTTTAAGTTTTTAAAAGAAGAGTTAGGAACCTGCGTATATATCCTCTAAATCTAATCTAAATGTGTGATTTCTAAAGAGGAAACACGTGAAAGGGCCTCACCGATGTTGGAGTGCTTGAGCAATCTGCAGATCCTGGCTTCTCTCTCCAGTTTCTGATGGTCTATAAGACAGTCAGACTTTAGGATTTACAACAACTCATTATTATTGACACAAACAAGAGAAAGAAGAAGCTGCAGGGAGACGTTACAGGAGGATAGAGATCCTGTTTGATTCTTTACAAACGTGTCAGTCAGTGAAATGAATCGCTATGAAAACCTCTTTTCAGTTTAAAGTGGGAACTTTTCTCAAGGGGATTGACAAGGAGTTTTGAGAAACACACACACACACACACACACACACACACACACACACACACACACACACACACACACACACACACACACACACACACACACACACACACACACACACACACACACACACGCACACGATTTTCCTACACAGATGAGATCAGCCAGAGGGTTACATCTGTCCCAGATGTCCATCTCACCTCTCGTCCAGATAGAGGAGAGGAGAGGAGGAAGAGAAGGAGAGGAGAGGTGAGGAGACAAGAGAAAAGGGAAACTGAAAGATATGAGAGGAGAGGAAAGGAAATGGGGAGGAAGGAGGAAAGGAGGATGACGATGTGATGTGAGAAAAGGATATAAAAGGAGCATAGGAGGTAAGGTGACAAGAGAATAAAGATATGATTGGAGGAAAGAAGAAGAGATGAAAGGAAATGGGGAGAAGAGGAGATGAAGAGGGGAGAGGAGGGTAAAGGAAATGAGGGGGAGGAGAAATGAGGAGAGGAAAATAAGAGGATGAAACAAGAGAGAAGAGGAGTGGAGGAGACCAGAGGGAAAGGAAATGAGAAGAGAAATGAGGAGAAAGAGGAAACAAGAGGAAAGGAGACGAGAAGAGAAAACAGGAGAAAAGGAAACGATGATAGGAGAAGAGAAAGGAGAGAGAAAACATAAAGAGAATGAATGAAAAAAAATGAAAAAGAAAAGTAGGAAAGAGGAGAGGAGATCCACTTAAAGGGATACGCCACCGTTTGTTGAAACAGGGTTCATCACGGTCTCCCCTAGCTGTAGATAGGTGGGGTCTCCTCTAGCTGTAGATAGGTGGGGTCTCCTCTAGCTGTAGATAGGTGGGGTCTCCTCTAGCTGTAGATAGGTGGGGTCTCCTCTAGCTGTAGATAGGTGGGGTCTCCTCTAGCTGTAGATAGGTGGGCCAACATATATTTTGCTATCTACAGCTAGAGGAGACCCCACCTATCTACAGCTAGGGGAGACCCCACCTATCTACAGCTAGAGGAGACCCCACCTATCTACAGCTAGAGGAGACCCCACCTATCTACAGCTAGAGGAGACCCCACCTATCTACAGCTAGGGGAGACCCCACCTATCTACAGCTAGGGGAGACCCCACCTATCTACAGCTAGAGGAGACCCCACCTATCTACAGCTAGAGGAGACCCCACCTATCTACAGCTAGAGGAGACCCCACCTATCTACAGCTAGAGGAGACCCCACCTATCTACAGCTAGAGGAGACCCCACCTATCTACAGCTAGAGGAGACCCCACCTATCTACAGCTAGGGGAGACCTCACCTATCTACAGCTAGAGGAGACCCCACCTATCTACAGCTAGAGGAGACCCCACCTATCTACAGCTAGAGGAGACCCCACCTATCTACAGCTAGAGGAGACCCCACCTATCTACAGCTAGAGGAGACCCCACCTATCTACAGCTAGAGGAGACCTCACCTCTCTACAGCTAGAGGAGACCCCACCTATCTACAGCTAGAGGAGACCCCACCTATCTACAGCTAGAGGAGACCGTGATAAGCCCTATTTCAACAAACGGTGGCGTGTCCCTTTAAGTGGAGTCCTGATGAGAAGTGAATTTGACCCACATGTCAGTTTTCTGTCTGGTTGTTGCGTGACTGACAGCTCTGCAGTTACAGTCCTGCAGGTCAGACACAGACCTCGGATCAGCGTCCATCACGTCAAACCTGAACCAGCTGAGTGATCTGACCTCCTGAAGAGACAAGCCTAATAATAAAAGGTGGTGTGAGGCTGATGCTACCATCGTCCCACTCATGATCTCATTTGTTTGCTGTAATCACACCATTTTTGCTATTTTTGGATGATTTCTGGGGCCATCTTCTTTTACAGTTTTTAAAATCGTTTTACATTTGATCAGCAGTAGCCTATACTGGATAACAAAGACAGGATGACATAATGTCTAAACCGCTACAAATAGCACTATTTGCATATTCTGTCACTACCAGCTCAACAATCTATAGTACTCTAAATCTGTCATCGTAAAAAAAATAATTAATAATGTATGTTTTCCGTCTTTTTTGACGCTCTGGTCGTTCCTCCTGCTGTAGATTCATCTGACTGAGACCGTCATCTTTCTCCGAGGAGGAACAGACGTGAAGGATTCACACCACTGCGATCAAACACTCGCTAAAATATGCTAATGTGAGCTTTCAGATCTGGGACATACACACACATAATGATGAAACCCCATGTCCTTGTGTGTCACTGGAAAACACACACACACACACACACACACACACACACACACACACATACAGCACTTTAAATCATCAATCAATCAATCATTCTTTTTTAGTAGTGCCTGTTCTTGTCAATTCAATCTTCAATCTGTTAATTTGTCGCAAGTAATATCGTTATCGCTTATCGCATATTTTCCTCGTATTGTGCAGCCCTAACACACACACACACACACACACACACACACACACACACACACACACACACACACACACACACACACACACACACACACACACACACACACACACACACACACACACACACATTACAGGGGTATCTGCTCATGTCTCTCTCTCACCTCTGGCCGAGAGCTTTTTGGTGTTGATGATTTTGGCGGCGTACTCTTGGCCTGTGCAGAGTTTGACACAGCGGCGCACCACTGAAAAGGCCCCCCTGGGAAACAAAGACAGGGGACGGGGAGAGGAGACGGGTCAGCTGCCATATAAGCTTTGTCAGCTATCAGATTGACCTCCTAGTCGTCCTGGACTCCTCTCTGCTTTCAGACCACCGTGATCTGAATGCCTGATGTACCGTGTATATGAATCCAACGAGCCACCAGTGGAGGAAGAAGTACTCAGATCGATATTTTGTAAAATCAGTAATAACACAGTGTACAGTAGAAATACTCTATTACAAGTAAAAGCTCTGCATTTAAAACTGACTTAAGTAAAAGTACAAAAGTATCAGCATCAACGTACATTACAAGTACCAAAAGTTAAAGTGGTCGTTCTTTTGGGTCTGATGTACATCCAACAAGCTACCAGTGGCGGAAGAAGGACTCTTATCTATATTTTGTGTTAATAAATACAACGGGGTGGTGATGGCGGTATGGTTAGAACACATGCCTTTGGTGTGGGAGATCAGGGTTCGATTTCCACCATGATCCACCAACCAATGTGTCCCTGAGCAAGACACTTAACCCCTAGTTGCTCCAGAGGCGTGTGACGTCTGATATATATAGCAATTGTAAGTTGCTTTGGATAAAAGCGTCAGCTAAATGACATGTAATGTAATAAACTTCAAAGTAACTTGAGTTAGGCTATCAAATACATGTAGTGAGATATAAAGTGCAATATCATTAATTAACCCAAATGTAACACTTCAATGCATGTAGAGAATGTCACTTTTTAGATTTTTTGCCAACAAATCTGCGTAGAACTGGATATAAATAAATCAGACTGCAATGTACACAAAGTGTACACTTTTCAACAAGATTCAGTCCAGTTTTCACAGACAGCTCAAAATCTGTTTCTGAGCTGTGCTGCAGAAAGTAAAAGTCATATTTAGGGTTTAGGGTATCTAGGCAGAGGGTATCTACGGGACAGAATGGCAACGCAGATTTTGGTCAAGCTTACATGACTGCGTTTAGAGCTGAAGATCTCTGCGGCAAAGATCTTAATTTCTATCATTTTACACGGGCTCGGGCTTGCGCTCCAGGTTGCGCGGTAAACGAGCTTCTAAGGCCCGATTACAGCTCTAACTCATGGATGTATTAAGAGAACTGCGCTGCCCTGTGGCGCGGTTCTCCGAAACGAACGTAACGCCGCCTTCACATTGGCACTTGAAATCAGCTCCGTAATACGTAATATACGCCTCCAGCAGACGTCGTACTACAACCGTTGAAATCGTCGGAATAGTAGAAATCGGGAGTAGAAAAAAAATGGCAGCTAACTGCCGTTAGCTAACGCAACTAGCTAGCTAGTTAGTTAGCGTTGATTAGCTAACGCAAGCAATTTTAGCAGTATTAACTGCCCTAATAACATTAGCTAGGAAATCATGAAAATACAACAACAACATATTGTTATTAAATCATTATTTATTTTATTAAAAGTTAAGAATTCAGATTTGTTTATCATTACTATAGCAATGCTAACTTCTGCTCAAATTGTTGGACAGGAACCGTCCATTGCTTGTCGCAAGAGTTAAATTTTTTTTAACGTATCCGGATGGCAAAATTACGAATCCCACTATGGCAACGCCAAGACCCGCCCTCCGAAGCAGCTCGATTGGTTGGGGTTAGGCATTTCACCTCGAGTGGTTAAGGTTAGGATAGCGGATTGGTCAGGGGATAGGACCTGAACAAATGGGGTCACGTTACCTTGGACGCCTGGTCAATAGTAGTGATTGGAGGGCGGGTCTTGGCGTTGCCATAGTGGGATTCGTAATTTCGCATCCGGATGTCCAACGGACACAAGTTTTTCCGCATCGCACTCGCTCGGACCCGGTTCGGACCCATGCGATCTGTGAATCTCCAGAGGAAATGAACGACTGTCGTTTCGACGCCGTATCAGAGCTGATTTCAACTGCCAATGTGAAGGCGGCGTAAGAGACAGAAGCATCACGTGACTCTAGTTAGCAGCAGGTGAAGTTAGCTTACCGTTATAGCCTACCGTTAGCTACTAGCTAGCTTAACGTTAAAACGGTGAAAGCTAAACGGTCTAAAGTGTGGCTGTTTCACTCAAAAGGATTCCAACACCAGGACGAAGAAACAGTGTTCCCTAGCTGCACTTCTCGAGACACCGCGGACGTATTAATGGTGCGTTCTTTTTGCCTCGGAAGTCGGAGGAATGGCGTCACACACACGAGTTGAATGCGTTCTTTTTGCAAGTCGGATTTTCATTGTTTTCATTAGCTCTAGCCAGGTTAGCCATTGTTAGCAACGCCAGTTTAAACAATGTATACGCTGTTTTTGTGTGCATACAAACCGCGTGACAACACAGATAGAAGACAGCGCTGCGTGTACGACTGATTTAGTGAGACACAAATAACACAGAAGTGCTTATAACTATGTTACTACAGCTTTCACAACTGTCGATACAGGGGGCAGCCATGTTGGATTTTCAGCTCGGGTACCTCGGTGGTTGTACGAGTTCCGAGCTCATAAATACATTACATTACATTACATGTCATTTAGCTGACGCTTTTATCCAAAGCGACTTACAATTGCTGTATATATATCAGAGGCCGCACGCCTCTGGAGCAACTAGGGGTTAAGTGTCTTGCTCAAGGACACATTGGTTGGTGGATCATGGTGGGAAATGAACCCAGATCACCCACACCAAAGGCATGTGTCATATCCTCTGCGCCATCACCACCACCCAAGTACGAGGTCAGGGGGCGTGTTTACGACTTTGACCTCGTAAAATACGAGTTGCGAGGCAAAAAGAACGCACCATAAGAGAACACCGACGGAGTCCGATATGTCGGACAAACTAAACTACGTTGACGGAATGCAAATTTGCGAAGGCATGAACCTGCCCTACTCTGTCTCTGATTGGCTAGTACTCGTCGCCTTCGTTGGTTGGATTGGTTAGGTTTAGGAATGAGGAGTATGATTGGTTAGGGTTAGGTTAAGAATACAAGGGTAAACCAATCAGAGGCAGAGAAGGGCGGGTCATGCCTTTGCCATCGCGGGACTTTATAGTGTGTGGTGGGTTCAAGTCTAGTTTACTTCAGGTGCACTTCGTAAACTCTGAGAAACTCAAGCTATTGTTCTAAAGTGCGCTTCTGCAATCTAGTGGTTCCTCTCTTTGTTGTGTAACAGCAATCGTATGTCTTTTTATCTATTTATTTAAATATACCATATGGCATTGCCGATAATGGGCCAAACAGGAACCGCTAAAGACTGAGCGATCTGCCTTCACAAGCGGATAGATATGTTTCCTGGCCAAGATTCCCCTTTCACAGTATCGTAAGTTTCCGTTATGCATTTCTTCTGATTACAATGTAATAAATCATTCGAGTTTGATGATTTTAATCATAAGCTATGAGTAATTCCTGCTGGGTTTAACGTTAGCCCCTGTGGAGGTCGGACAGAAGAATCCAAAAGACTGCGTCAAAACCAATTTCAGACCCTAGTTAGAATAACTTCCACAAAAAAATACAACAAAATATGCAGCATATATGAATGTTAATAGCAACAACCACTTATATAAAGTGCCATCTATGCTACAGCGGCCACAGTCAGTCACATTCTTCTCTTCTTCACGACTTATAATAATCTCAGCGATGTGAGTTTCAACAAACTATTAGATAGATAGATAGATAGATAGATAGATAGATAGATAGATAGATAGATAGATAGATAGATAGATAGATAGATAGATAGATAGATAGATAGATAGATAGATAGATAGATAGATAGATAGATAGATAGATAGATAGATAGATAGATAGATAGATAGATAGATAGATAGATAGATACTGTATTGATCCCCAAGGGGACATTCAAGGTCCCAGTAGCTCACAGACATCACACACAACATACACATACCTCATAAACAGGATGATAAAATCACAAATCCACATGAATAATATGGACAATAAAAGAAAAGACACTAAATAAGGAATCCACATGAATGTACTATGGGATGTATAAGCATGAGAGGCTTGCAGTGACAGGGCAGAGACTGATCCTGTGAGTCAGTCTGCATGGTGAGGTGCTCTATGAGAGGGGGTGTCATGGTGGTAGTGCAAATAAGTCCAATGGTGCAAGGATAAAGTCTAGAGACCAGCGTTAAATATGGACAATATAAGAGAATAATGCAGACAGGAAGAGGAAGAGAAAGCAGCATTTCGAGGAGACGTATTGTAAGCGTGTGTGTTGGAGTTTTAAGGGGCCATTTCTCATCAAACCCAACAGAGACAAACAGAAATAACCAGCTCTGTTATTTCTCAGAGCTAATTTTATCTCACCTCGGTATTGTTACGCAATGAAACACACTCACACTGCCCGCACCGGCGCTCCAACATGCATGCATTATGAGGAGGACCGGGTGAGTAAGCGTGACACTTGCTGGCACTCCCGCCGTGTGCTAGAAGCGGAAGCAGAGCTTCGACATGACAGCTTACCTGCAGGGCACATGGGAGTCAGGAGGATCTGCATCACAGTCTCTAATCTGATCTTTTATATTCTCCTTTTTGTTTATTAGCAGACAAAACATTTCGCTAGCAATTGAGCCAAAAAGAAAATATGTAGCGTAATTTATTAGCATTAGCATTAGACAGTGGTGTAGTCTAATGTATTGTAGTGGGTATACTGTACTGTATATATATTGGCCAGAATCTGCCTTTTGGCGAGGGGGGCGGGGGGGGGGGGGGGGGGCATATCATAGTGGGGGGTTAGGGTGTCCTTCCCCAGGGATGTTTTGATCATCAACGACTTCATTTCCTGTATTCAGATACACTTTTATACACCAAGTTACGGTGGAAATCCTTTTATTTAGCGTATGAGAAGAAGAAACACCTAGATGAAAATTCAAAATATATCAAAAATATAATAGAAAGTATGTTGTTGCGTGTCATTGGCCATTTTTAAGTGTGAATGTGGAAATCCTGGAGCTCAGTGGGTATACTGCGTAGACGTAGACTACACGTAGACTACACCACTGCTATTAGACATCTTGTAAATATAGTAACAACTAACAATATAATGATATTTGTAACTCAAAGTCTGCTTTCCCCGGAGCTTTACATCACACGACAGCTTGCCGTGACATGTGGTTAAAAGCTACAGAAAAAGCTGACGGACGTCGAGTCTTTGATTATAAATATATTCTAACTAGAGAAGTTCCGACACAGAGAGAGAAAAGCCTCCGATACCGCCTACAATGCTCGTATCGCTATCGGCGAGTACTGGAGTTTATGCACCGATTCCATACCATGTAATTTAGTCCAGAAGAAAATAGTTCTTAGAAGAAAGTCGTTTATTTCTGTTCTTTTTTCATTAACTGTCAAACTAGATAATAATAATAATAAAAAGTTCTATGGCGTTCATTGTTTGTGTTTGCTTAAGTTTCACAAAGAATTGAACCTGAGCCAGACCGACAACACATATTGCAATCATATCACACCCATACAGGGATAGCAGTTAACAGCTGTTAAAACATTATAAAATGTGTATTTTTTTAACACATTGTTATCGGATCGGTCCTCTGCATCAGCAGATACGCAAGTTTAGGTATCGGCATCGGGGAAGGCGGAAATGAAACGCAATCTTTATGTTTTAAGTTACTTGTAGCTTTTGCTGCACAACGTTTTTGAAAGCGTTATTAGCGCGCTGAGAGTGAATCTTAACAGTAAAGGTGTTTGTGCTGCCCCCAAGTGGCCAGTTACTGCAGGTTTACAGCCTCTCAAACACTATTCTATATCCTTCGCCTTCCACTTCTGGGATGCGAAATTACGCATCGTACTATGGCCACAGCAAGACCCGCCCTTCAATAGCAGCTCGATTGGTTTTTGATGGTAGGCATTGACCTCGAGTGGTTAAAGATGCCATATTATGCTCATTTTCAGGTTCATAATTGTATTTTAAGGTTGTACCAGAAAAGGTTTACATGGTTTAATTTTCAAAAAACACCATATTTTTGTTGTACTGCACATTGCTGCAGCTCCTCTTTTCACCCTGTGTTCAGGTCTCTGTTTTAGCTACAGAGTGAATCATCTTTCCTTCTGTACTATCTTTGATTCCACTCTGCACATGCTCAGTAGCTCATGTCAGTTAGCTCCATAGACAGTAAAAGAAAGGTTGTTTCTCCAACTTTGGTCAGTTACAAGGCAGGATTAGCCGGGAGACTTCTTCTAAAGGAGGGCGCACATGGAAGTACTTCTTTTGGAGATTATGGTGAACTTGTGTGCGTTGTAGCAGTGCTTTTCCATTGAGAACGAGCTAGCATGCTAACGCTAGCGCTAGCATGCTATCGGTTGTGTTTAGCCCGTCGTTTCGGCTAGTTACGTAACAAGCCGTGCAGATTTTGAACAGCTCACCTGGAGACTGAAGGCAGGAATCATTCAGAAACCGTATCTCACTCAGAACAGCATGGATGTTTTCCAAGTTTGTATGTGTGTGGAAGCACCAGAGACACAAAATAACACCCCAAATCCCAGAAAAAGTGATTTTTTTCATAATATGGGCACTTTAAGGTTAGGACAGCCGATTGGTCAGGGGATAAGACCTGAACAAATCGGGTTACGTCACCTTGCGTAAGCATGGACGCCTGGCCAATAGTAATGATTGAAGGGCGGGTCTTGTCGTGGCCATAGTAGGATTCATAAATTCGCTTCTGGGATTGCTCCGGTGCTGCAGGAAATTCTGCCGGATGCGTGTATTTTCCGTTTCCTTCCGCTTTCTTTGTGTTTGAATTTTAAATCCGGCTGATTTGTGAGGACTCTGGTTAACTGCTCCTCAGATCTCTGCAGGGTAAATCCAGACAGCTAGCTAGACTATCTGTCCAATCGGAGTTTCTCTCGCACGACTATTTTGCAGCGGATCTTGTGCGGAGTTTAGCGCCACTCAGGACGATTCTGATTGGTTTTCAAAGAAATGCCATTAAACCAGAGCACCTTTTTCCTTCCATCCCGAACGCTATGTGGACTAGCCAGACCTTCCTTCAGCGCGCTTTGGAGGAGGGTCTGGCACAGCGAGACCAACACGGTGATTTCAGTTATTCTGGCTGATTAGACCTCTGCTCAGGTGGGAGGTGGGCCGAAGCTTTGATGGGAATTTATTAGGTCACAAATCTTTTCTGCCAATAATGATAATATCATTGGCAGAAAGCTACTGAATGATAACAGGTATAATTTGTCCCGCCCTAACAGGTGCAACAACGCTAACAGGAGACCTTAGGAATATGTCAATTGATCAGTCTGCACGCACCCACACACAGTCCTGGGAAAAGGTCTAATCTCACACACACACACACACACACACACACACACACACACACACACACACACACACACACACACGGAGAGGTCTAATCAGCCAGGCAGAGCCGATCCGCCCTATACGCTCACTACGCAAGCTGCGTAGGGCCCCGCAAATTACTCGAGGCCCCGCCTCCCCCTCATGTCATAGCGCGTCAATTAATGTTTACAACATCCATGACAAAATTAAGCGAAACTATCCTTCTGGTCACAAAAAAAGGAAAAAAAAACACCATGAGAGTGAATTGCGGGAACAACAATCAGGTAAACTTGTGTTCTCTCCTCTCCAAGTTTGATGTCAGCAAAGTAAAGTTATGTTTATGTGCATTTCTATTGTGTTTTTTTTTCGGTCTTGAGCCGGGCAGGCAGGCAGTGCATCTCTTGTCTAGCTGCTAACGCCAGTCACTTCCAGGGCTGTGTTTTGTGACTTTGAGCCTGACAAACGTGAGAGTAAAATACAATTATTTATTACGTTTGATAAACGACAAAGTGCAACGGTGTTTGTTTACTGCAGCTCTGAAAAGATAACCGCGTCGGGTGTGTTATCGTGCGTTAGGCGCGTGCACGAAATGAAACGCGCATTTTTCAAGCAGAAATATATGTGAATACCAGACAGACTGTAGGCTACAATATATGGGCGTGAATGATGGCACGCCTCATCAAAGTACACATTTAAGACACTGAATATCTAGTCTCAGACAATGTGTAGTTAAAAACTCTAAACAACTGCACTAATTATGCAAGATTGAAAGCAATGTATTGACAATTTGACATTGATTTATAAGCTATATTGAATTTAAAATGTTGATTAGCTGGACATACTGGTCAATATGGATGCACATCCCTCAGTAAATAATAACCATAAATCAAGAATTGCTTCAACATGCATAATAAATAAATAAAACTTGAACATGCTATGGCGAGCCATTTTAGCTTTTATTCATTAACAGTTCATGCATTTTTGATATCAAGAATTCGATTTTTTACTATTTGCAATGTGAATTCTTGATTATTTTTACTAGTAGGGCCCCTTATTTAGTTTTTATCTACCAATGTCTATTTTTGATATCAGGAATTACATGTTCACTTGTACAAAAATTGTACTATTTACTACTTATTCTAGACAGTCCAAATAGTCTGGTGGTGCCCATACTGATGCTGAAAATGCCCAGGCTGTAGAGAGAACCAAAGTTAATCCCAAAAGCCAAAGTTCAGGGTTATAATTTATTATTTTCTTGTTATTTATGTTTACATTAATATTCACTTATTTAATAATATTCACTTGTTATCTTAATATTATAGAAAATACTCTATTCAATAAATATTGTTGGTTTGAACCTCATTCTGTTCTATATTGTTGTACTTATTCTTTGACTGTTTTGTTTAAAGGAGGGAGGATTGTATTGGGAGCACTGAAGTGTCAGGTGTGACTGTGTGGCATCACGGGTCAGGTAGAGGGCCCCTTAGCAGAATTTTGCTTAGGGCCCCAGGGAGGTCAGGATCGGCACTGCAGCCAGGTTAACTGAAAACACCTGTGTGTGGGTGTTCAGGGCCTTTAAACTGTCCATTGTGAAAACATTGGTAGAACATTCTTTGTAAGAATTCATTCATTCATTCATTTAAAATAAAAAAAGACCCTAAACTTTAGTTGACTAATTGTTTCATTTCAATTTGTATTTATAGAGGCAAATCATAACACAAGTTATCAGCGAGGGCAGCTGCTGCTACTCCAGCATCTCTATTGTCTTTGACTTATCACATCCCACACACTCACACACGCACACACACACACACACACACACACACACACACACACACACACACACACACACACACACACACACACAAGCCTGGAGATCCCAGCCATGACTAAATAAACATCTAAATAAATCCTCCACATTAGAGCTGAAACCATCCACAGCACTGAACTGAACTGTGGAATAAATGTTCCTGTGAGGCACAGAGATCCTCTCTACCCACGCACACCCTGACAGAGACATTGAGTCCACTTTGCATCTGCCCACTGTGGCACCCAAAGCCTCTTCAGTCTCTCAGTTTGTCTGCACGCTATTAGAGAGGGCACAACCCCCCCCCCAATAAATAAATCTTTCTTTTTTAATCACAACACACACCTCATTAGATAAGCGGTAGATCAGCTGCAGCAGCATCATTCTCTGACTTCTCTACTAAGCTAAGTGCCAACTGTGATTAACGCCAGCTGATGATGAGGGAGCTTAATGCCAACACATCAGCTTTCTCCCTGATATCAGGCCACTTTGTCCCTAATTAGCCTCTGGGCTGAGAGAGGAAGGGGGGGAGGAGCGGTGTTTCCAGAAGTGTTCCCAAGCTCATGCAGCCCCATCTTCATGCAAAGTCTAACTGCATTTTTGAAAAGTCTAATGGTGAAGAATACAAAAAAAAAAAGCCATGCATTAAGAAAATATCATAATTTAGGGTTTTGGAGAGATGTAGGAGAGCTCCAGGTCAGCGCGCGTTCTGTTTTGGATGGATGGAGATGGAGATGGAGATGGAGATGCGTCCATCTCCGCAGATGTGCAGAGTTCCGTCTCTCCTAAGATTATAGGACACGCATGCGGGGTCAGGCTGCATGCAGGAGACTCAGAAATAAAAACGTATAATGTATGGGCAGCTTACTTGCCAAGCTCCTCGTACAGCTGGTATTCATCTGTAAAACGCGTACAAGTTGTCGTTGCCATGATGTCTCTCCCCTCCTCGGACGGGTGCGGGTGCCGAGTCCGAAATGCACTGTGCGTCGGTCGCTGCAGACGGGAGGACTTCCTCGGGCTTTCTGTCTCCGCCCACCTTAAACCTCCGGACGGCTGAGTGGTTCAGCTGCAGCCCGGCACACAAACACACACACGCGCACACAAGCGCGCACACACACACACACACACACACACACACACACACACACACACACACACACACACACACACACAGAGACGGTTCCGGCTCGGACGGTCGGCAGTGGGCTCTCCCCTCCGAGGATGGACTCTTTAAACACCAAACAAACTGGTAATGTGAGCTCACACATGACGTGTTCCTCAGGGTGATTGGAAAAAAAAATAAAAAAAATAAGTGAAATCAAAGGCTGATTGAAGATTGTGGGGGAGCGCAGCATTTTGATTACACATTATAAATCATCTAATGAAGAGAAGCCTGCAGCCCATAATGACATTCATCCACTTGTCTGAATCTATTTATAGACTTTTGAGTGAATCAAAAGCTCTTTTCAGTGCAAAGGACTTATTTTTTTATTTTAATTTTTTTGCATTTATGTCACTTTTAACGAATAAAAGAAGAAAAACAAACAATTGTTTCATTTGGGGATCAACCTGTCAGGGTACGTTCACATGCACACTAACATACCACTATTATTATGAATTTGATACAGGTCATGTACACAGCATATTATGTTAAATATTCCAAATCAGGCCTTTTCCCAAATATAACATTTTCTGATAAAGATGTGTGTGATGTGTTGGTATTATTCATTACGAAGTGAGATTATTCATTACAGAAGTGATGTAGCTAAAACAGAGAGCTCAACACACAGGGTGAAAAGAGGAGCTGCAGCAATGTGCAGTACAATAAAAATATGGTGTTTTCTGAAAATTAAACCACATAAACCTATTCTGGTACAACCTCAAAATACAATTATGAACCTGAGAATGAGAATAATATGAGCACTTTAAAATTACTTTGGTGAATCCTTTAAAACACCAAAAGAAACGGCCGTCTGGCAGCTGAAAATATTCCAAATATAGCGTCCACTTACACTGATAGAGATATTTTTAGGTGTCTAAAATGCATCTTCTGTAGCTAACACACTGAGTACGGAGAAGTAGCTCCTACAGACACACTTCCAAACAGCCAAACTGTCCCTTCATAGTGGAAGAAGTGGAGGAACGTTTACTTTCAAAGTCAAGTACGAACATTTGTGTTATATTATTTAACAAATCTTTTATTTCACAAGTTTTGTGTTTAATTGTGAGACAGTCAAACAGCAGTCGATCGGGACATCGAGTCGATCGAGTTGTTGCTACACAGTCCTTTTCCACGTCGTTACGTCGTCCATCTGCTATTCTTATCATGACCAACGACAAAAATCAGAGACCAGAGTCTGAATAGGTGTCCAACAAACACCTTGAGACAGGATGAAGAGGAGATGAAAAAGATTTGTCTTTACCAAAGTCTTCAGGTTGAAAGGGAACAATTCACCCAGGAACAACAAGTTGGGTTCCAGATGCACCGAATCCAGCATTCAGATTGGGCTGAATATTGGGCTGAATATTGGACTGAATATTGGACTGAATATTGGGCTGAATATTGGGCTGAATATTGGGCTGAATATTGGGCTGAATATTGGGCTGAATATTGGACTGAATATTGGGCTGAATATTGGACTGAATATTGGGCTGAATATTGGGCTGAATATTGGACTGAATATTGGGCTGAATATTGGGCTGAATATTGGGCTGAATATTGGACTGAATATTGGGCTGAATATTGGACTGAATATTGGGCTGAATATTGGGCTGAATATTGGGCTGAATATTGGGCTTTTTGACGACGTTCGGTTTGCACTTAGCGCGCTACGCTGGTCGACGTGATGACGGCGCCGTTGATTACGGGAAGGTGTTTACGTAGGTGGAGCGTTCAATGCAGTCGGCTGTGAGAAAGTGAAAATGGAACTGGTGAGCAGAACGAGTGTTTGTTTGGCAGAACTTTCAGTCAGAAGAAGGCCGTTCAAGTCACGCTACACGTTCAATCTGCTACGCCGATTTGTCTCGTGGTGGCGAGGAGCCTAAACAACACACAACATGGCCGCCGCTACAACATCTGGTATGAAAGATGTGAAAGAATACGAGTTGTGCGTGAAGGAATCTCCAGACAGCAGCCAGAATGCAGCAACTTCAGGTACGGCAAAGGAAGGACAGTCACTGGTTACTTCATTAATGTGTTACCATGGTAACGGACTGAGGAGGGGACGAGGATTCGGTGCATCCCTAGTTTCCATCAACCTGTTTTTGAGAGCATATCAAGTTTGCGCTTACAAAAACTTGAGTAGAAACACTGAACATTTGAAAGAGAAAAAAAAAACTTTTTTAAATTTGGCAGAAGTGGAAAAGTACTTGTAAAAGTACTTGTAACAGAAACACTTAAATTACGACTGAAGAGCAGAAAACATGATATCTGCGTGAAGCAGAAATGTCGTATATTAGGTCAGGTTTCCACGTCGTTTCCCATCGTTTAAAGGCATGGCCGTATTATAAGAACTGGACTCAAAGATGGTGCCCACAAATGTTTTCTAGCTTCTGTGTTTTACTTCGTACACACCAGCTGTTCATCTCAATAAACCGACTTGTTATGTTTACATAACAGCAGAGGATCCGCTTTTGACGATTTTCTGGAAATTTGTTTAAAATTTGCACATTTGGATGGAAACCTGGCGGCTGAGAGAGAACTAATGGCGTTTTTCCATTACATGGTACCTGCTCGACTCGCCTCACTCTGCGTCCGTTTTCCATTGCAGATTGTAGCACCGCCTCAGCGTGGCTGGTCGTCATAGCGGCGCCGCAGTAAACTGCCGTGACCTAACGCGACACACACACAGAACGTGGAAGCTGTGCTGTTGTTGCCAGAAGACACATTTAGTTTAAAATGAAGCTGGACGAGCAAAAACAAAAACAGCTGGCTAAACTATTTAAAAATGGCGTGTTTGTTCAGGACGCCCCCGTCTGTAGCTTTCACGTCACCTTTTGGTATCGCCTCAGCTCGCTTGGAACCTCGACTGAGGTACTAAAAAAAAGTACCTCGTAGCAGGTACCAGGTACTTTTTTTTGTAATGGAAAACCAAAAAAGGCGAGTAGAGGCGAGTCGAGCAGGAGCCACGTGATGGAAAAACGCCATAAATGCTCCACATTTGGGGGAACTGGTATGAGAATAAAACTGAAAAATAACAACAGAATCACTCATATAGGCACTGCAGATGTTTTTTTTTTTTTTTTTTTTAAATAAAAGAGGAAAACAGTTAAAGAACACACATTTATCAGATTTCTTACCACCCAAACATCAAATAAACATTTGATAGAATGACATGTCCTCACCTGTATTCACACTCCACACTCAACCAGCTTCAGTTCGGCTCTTATAATTAAAGTCCAACACAACAGACCGGCAGGTAAATGTTGACTTTTCCTACAAGCAGCTCTGTAAATAAACTAGGATTCAGTTCATATTTGGCCGAGTGGCTGGCCGCGCCTCAGAACTGCACGGCGCTGGGTGGGATGTCAAACATGGAGGGGTCGAACTGCTGCCCTTTGAAGGGCGAGCCTTCAGCGTCCCAGCCCTTCTTCAGCATGTCGTGCACTTTCTGCAGAGGGAGACACATGGAGAAATAGATGTTGAGCATGCACCATTCATGCTAATATAGCCCACAGTGCCATCTAGGGGTGAGTCAACCTGCTGTAACCGAGCACAAGTGCAAATGATGGAGTATAACAACAGATTGATGCTGATTTAGACAGCAGACAGTATGTCTAGCAGTTATTTTAACTGGCTTTTATAATATTCTGTATCAAGGTTATTATAGCTTTTGAATTTTCAATTAGTTTTTATTTCCTTTTAGTTTAGTTTTAGTTTGCTTTTAGAGTATGTGTGCCAGTTTTAGTTTAGTTTCAGTCTTTATATATTTAGTTTTACAGCAGTTTTAGTCTGTTTTGTCAGGACCAGGTTAGTCTACATATATCCACGACGTTCCACTTCCAGGATTGACACGTTACCGCCAGAAATTCCGCCGTATGTCCTTTTTTTTTGGGACAGATTTCTGTTACCTTCCCCTTTCTTTGTGTTGGCGCTCCTCAGATCTCTGCAGGGTAAATCCAGACAGCTAGCTAGACTATCTGTCCAATCTGAGTTTTCTGTTGCACGACTAAAACTACTTCTGAACGTACACATGTTCCACCAAAACATGTTCCTTCCTGAGGCTATTTTGCAGAGGCGCCGTGGCTCCGTCCGCCGCTTAGCAACGCCCAAGACGACTGTGATTGGTTTTAAAGAAATGCCGATAAACCAGAGTACGTTTTTTTCTCCCATCCCTGAATGCTGTGTGGACTAGCCAGACCCTCCTCCGCAGCGCTGTGGAGGAAGGTCTGGCAAAGCGAGACTAGGGCCAGATATAATCTCAAGTCTCAAGTATGTTGCTCCATATACATACAGAACACCTGGTTGGAGATTACTGTGTAGGAATGGCCATGACGTTTAACGTTTAATGTTTAATGTTTGTGCTACTTCAGTTTCTGTAAAAAACTAAACTGAAATGATTTGCATTCACTTTTATTTTGTTTGTATTAGTTCAGTTTTTTTTTAACCTAGCAATATAGTTTTTAGTTCTTATTAAGTTTCAGTTGACTTACAAAGATTTTTCACTGCTTAATTTTGTTTTAGTTTACCAAGATAAGATAGACTTTATTAATCTTTATTAGTAATGTTATTACTGGGGGAATTCCTGTGCTACAGCAGCTCAAAAAAAAGTACACACATCAGAATAACACATAAAGTATAAGAAATAGAAAAAATGGAATTAGTTATAATAATAAAACAAACAGATTTACACAATAAACACCCTTATATAAACAGACAGTATATATATATATATATATATATATATATATATATATATATATATATGCAGATATACAGATGAGTAAGGTGCAGATGAATATAAATGACATATTGCACAGTTGGAGGTAACAAAGAGTAATAAATAAATAAATATGCATAGTATAATACTACTACTGTAATAAACCTGTTCTCTGTACAACCAAGCGTTGCTTTCACATCTGTACAAGTGGTCGAGTGTTTTTCTAGTTCCAACAACTCCAACAGAGTGAAACGTCTTCTCTCTGGTGGATCACGTCACGTTGATTTCAGGAGTTTCAGTCAATCACATCAATAATTTAAACACACAAAGTTAATATTTATGAACCGGGACCTTCAGTATTTGGATCAAGTAGTTCGTGAAAAATAAGGTGGGCTGAATTTAGAAGCCTACTGCTGTCCCATATTGGCACATACTGCATATTAAATATGCCATGCAAATGCCCAACTTTTTGTGTCCTTAGAACCACTTAGAAAACAGTTGTTTATTTTAGGAAACTCACAACAACAACAACACACGGGATTGCGCCAACTTGTCGCTCCGCCTGTCAAACTGCCGGCGCCACCCTGCCTGCCTGCTCGCCGATCATTAAAAATAAATTTCTTTCAGCTCCTACTTCAGGGCAGGGTCTTTTCCCTTTTCCCGCATGTGGTGATTAGATGGCTGTTATAATAACAAAAGGTCAGTTCCTATGGCCACTTGGCCAGTGCAAATGCAACTGTTTAGAAGTGGACTGTTCCTGTAACTACTTGGACAGAAAGAGGCTAAAGTGAAAAAGCCCAAAGTCCCCCCCAAAGGGACTTACCATCTCCACCAGAAAACACTGTTCACCAACTGCTCCAAACAGCTCTGTTGTAGTCCAGCCTTTACTTCAGAGACACACGTGGTCACTTTGGAACACACGTTATAATGCTCGCCTAGCTGCTAGCATGGCACGCCCTCATACTCTGCTTCTGACTGGCTAGTAGTCCTTACCTAGGTACTGTCAGGACACGCCCTCATACTCTGCTTCTGACTGGCTAGTAGTCCTTACCTAGGTACTGTCAGGACACGCCCTCATACTCTGCTTCTGACTGGCTAGTAGTCCTTACCTAGCTACTGTCAGGAAACGCCCTCATACTCTGCTTCTGACTGGCTAGTAGTCCTTACCTAGGTACTGTCAGGACACGCCCTCATACTCTGCTTCCGACTGGCTAGTAGTCCTTACCTAGGTACTGTCAGGACACGCCCTCATACTCTGCTTCTGACTGGCTAGTAGTCCTTACCTAGCTACTGTCAGGAAACGCCCTCATACTCTGCTCCTGACTGGCTAGTAGTCCTTACCTAGGTACTGTCAGGACACGCCCTCATACTCTGCTTCTGACTGGCTAGTAGTCCTTACCTAGTTACTGAGCATGTGCGACTCCCAACAAAGATGTAACAGAAGTGAGATGTCTCACTCTGTAGCTAAAACAGAGAGCTCAACACACAGGGTGAAAAGAGGAGCTGCAGCAATGTGCAGTACAACAAATATGTTGTTTTGGGAAATTAAACCATGTAAACATATTCTGGTACAACCTCTAAATACAATTATGAACCTGAAAATGAGCAGAATATGAGCACTTTAAGTAAAAGTTCTCATTATGCAAATGGCTCATTTCAGAATCATGTATTGTATTACAATTACTGATGTATTCATGTGTTCATCACTTTAATGTTGCAGCTGGTAAAGATGGAGCTCATTTTGCATCTTTGGTAGATTGTGATTGTCACCAAGGGATCAATAAAGTTTTATCCTAATCTATAATTATACATCAGAATGTATCATTTGATTATATCTTGTATTATGAATCTGAATCAAAGTAACTGACCTATCAAATAAATGTAGCTAAGCAGAAATATAAAGTAGCAGAAAATGGAAATACTCAAGTAAAGTACAAGTACCTTTTTTGTACTTAAGTACAGTACTTGTAGTAAAGGTACTTAGTTACTTTCCACCGCTGCTTATCTGTTTGTGCTGAGTCGTGTCCTCACCATTTCGTGACTCTGGGGTTTCCCTTGCAGCTTCTGATGGTAGTCGAAGGAGAGTCGGTCCAGAACGGCGTGCTCCTCCTCGTCAACCGTTGCCATGGAGCGTTCGCGGTTAATTTTGTCGATATCAATCTCCTGTTCTCCTTTCACCACCGCGTTCCACCAAACCTCTGAGGTCTTACTGAGCGACAGCTGGAAGCCAAAGACGGTCAGTTCAACTATAAGCTGGTCATTTGAAAAGTTGGACAAAAAAAAAAAATCGATCGTATGTGTGTGTTTGTTCTTGGTTAACTACATTTGTGGGGTCCAAAAACCGGGAATTCAGTATATTTGTGGGGTCCGGACAGCTTTGTAACATGCTGGACCCCACATGTTTAAAGGGCTGTTTGAGGATTAAGACTTGGTTTTAGGATTAGGGTTAGAATTAGGTTATGGTTAGGGTGAGGGTAATGGTTAAGGTTAGGCATTTAGTTGTGATGGTTAAGGTTAGGGTAAGGGGCTAGGGAATACATTATGTCAATGATGGGTCCCCACAGAGTGTGTGTGTGTGTGTGTGTGTGTGTGTGTGTGTGTGTGTGTGTGTGTGTGTGTGTGTGTGTGTGTGTGTGTGTGTGTGTGTGTGTATGTGTGTGTGTATGTGTGTGTGTATGTGTGTGTGTATGTGTGTGTGTGCGTGCGTGCGTGTGTGCGTGTACTCACGACCACGCAGTGTCCAGGCTCCAGACTCCACAGAGAGCTCTCAGTGTTGATCTTGTGAGTGAACTCTCCCTCCATCAGTGTTTTCTCTTCGGCTCCCTCCCTCACACAGACCTGCAGGCTGCCGGTCTGCAGACTGACTCTGACCTGAGGACGGACAGCGGGACACACAACATGTAACGAGACACAACTACAATCACTGGGAGGAGAACAGTATTCCTGATACGACAGGGGGTGGAATACAAAAACGTAGCAACACGTTCATTTGAACTGAAACGGCGGTGGCTTGAACACACTGTTGTATATGCAAGCGCTCTGCCTTTTCATTACCACGAGTTTACATACACGTCTCTGCTGAATGGGTTTCTCTGATACACCAACTAAACGAAAGAAAACACACCTTAAAGCGTGATTTATGGTTCTGCGGAGGCTCCACGCAGAGAGTGGCCTGAAGTTTATACCTGTGCGTTGGGTGGGTGTGTGTGTGTGTGTGTGTGTGTGTGTGTGTGTGTGTGTGTGTGTGTGTGTGTGTGTGTGTGTGTGTGTGTGTGTGTATGTGTATGTGTGTGTGTGTGTACTCACGACCACCATAAAGACACGCATGATAACTAGGACTACAGTTGAAAAGTTGCCGTCTGGCTAACACTGGCACATTTACAGAAATGTTGATTAATGTGCAGTGTCCTAATGAATAAATACATCTTAAATTATTGAAAAAGTTTGAGAACCACTGGAATAGACGGTGTTTACCTGTCGGCCTTTAACAACCGTCTTGGGCACAAACACTCGGACCTCCACGTCAGTGTAGTCCTGAGACCAGCTGTAGTTGTCCCTCACAGCCCCGTTGTAACTGTCGGGATCCGACTGGAACTTCTCCTGACTCCTGACAGACACACACATGTACAAAAATCATTTATTAACTAGGCATGGGCCGGAATAAGGTTCTGACGGTTTGACAACCTTCAACAAAAATATCACGGTATCACAGTTTCACTGTATTGTAATTACAGCTTTAAAAAGGAACACGCCGACTTATTGGGACTTTGTCTTATTCACCGTATCCCCCAGAGTTAGATAAGTCCAGACATACCCTGCGTGTGCGTGTCGTAACTCTGTCTGACGCACCCACCGCTAGCCTAGCTTAGCACAGATCCTGGAGGTAACCGGCTCCATCTAGCCTAGCTTAGCACAGATCCTGGAGGTAACCGGCTCCATCTAGCCTAGCATAGCACAGATCCTGGAGGTAACTGGCTCATACTAGCCTAGCTTAGCACAGATCCTGGAGGTAACCGGCTCTATCTAGCCTAGCACAGATCCTGGAGGTAACTGGCTCCATCTAGCCTAGCTTAGCACAGATCCTGGAGGTAACCGGCTCCATCTAGCCTAGCATAGCACAGATCCTGGAGGTAACTGGCTCATACTAGCCTAGCTTAGCACAGATCCTGGAGGTAACCGGCTCCATCTAGCCTAGCTTAGCACAGATCCTGGAGGTAACCGGCTCCATCTAGCCTAGCTTAGCACAGATCCTGGAGGTAACCGGCTCCATCTAGCCTACTGCTCCCAATAAGTGACAAAATAACGCCAACATGTTCCTATTTACATGTTGTGATTTGTATAGTCACAGCGTGTACAAATAACAAGGTCACATGACACACAGCCATCTTCTAACTGTATACATACTGGGAACTATATTCTCAGAAGGCGAAGCACTGCTACTTCTGCTACTTGGGAGGAGTGATTAGCGCAACACCTGAAAAGCACTGTGGTTACTCTCTGCTCCTCACCACGGGGCTTCTCAGGTGCTCCGCCCAAGTAGCAGTTTTGATGTTTTATCTCATGTTATAATGCTCCATGAAATGTTTTTTTCTGTTACACAGTAAATATTGAACGTAAGCTAAAGTTTAATAATAATAATAATAATAATAATAATAATAATAATATCGCAAATCTAAATTGTAATCGCAATATCTTGATTTTTTTCCCCCTAAATCGTTCAGCCCTAGAAGCGGCCATTGTGATTGCGTCTATAGACGTGATTAGACAGATTTGAGTCACCGACAAAAACAAGTAGCTTTGTTGGATAATGGCAACTCACGCTTGTGCCGAGGTCGCGCTGGCTGCAGCCGCCTGGTCTCCCCGAGCTAACGGGCCCGGACCGCCGACGCTGCTGTCGGGCCGAGGGCCGGCGGTCGCTCCTGAGGAGGAAGGAGCTGGAACCTCCCTGGGAGAGCTCTCCTCTGTGCTCGGCTCCTCTCTCTCCTCTGGAGGCTGGTCGCTGATCTCCAGCTCCTGAACTGCCGGAGGAACACATCGACTCTCCTCTCTCTTCTGCAGCTCGCTCTGCTGCCTCTCTCTGTCGTGCTCCGCCAGCTTCTCAAACAGCTTAAACGTCTGAAGAGGGAATAAAAGATGGTTACAGATCAGGGTATAAGAGGATGAACTAAACTAGCTGCTGCTGCGTTTGTCTTGCTCTTGGCTCACTGTAGCACAAGATCAGTTTTCGTTACTCGTTAACAAAACAGAAAATACAGACATTGCATTAAAATTGTCAGTTACACTCCCTTTAAAGCTATAGTGCGTAGTTTCTGTCTCCTCCATGAGGAATTCTAAATAATGACAACAACACTGTCGGTGCGTCCACATGATACAAGCTTTCCGTGATCGCGCACCATCCCCCTCCCCTCCTCCAAGCAGGTGCTAGTAGCCAAGGAGGACACGGAGGATTAAAAACCATGATGGACTCTTCAGAAGAGGTCGTTATCTTCACTGGAGTTTCTGCACGGGAAAGTCACCAGACGCCACAATCTCCTGAACATACTCACACTGAGAGATCCAGAGAGAGTTGTGTGGAGCTGATAGTCTTAATTAGCTTTATATCAACTCATTTGGCAACGGCTTGAACGTAACGGACGTTTATTAATAAATTTGGAGTGCTGTCAGTAGCAAGAAAAACTAAACCAATCGGTGCTGCCTCCACCGTGGTCTCCTCCTGCTAGAGTTATCACCCAACAGGCTGAAACAGGGCAGGTTTTAAACGTGTTTTTAGCCTCTAAACATGTTGGAGATGTCATTACGAGGTCCTACCCATGTGACGTGATTCCTTCTGAGGGAACACAGAGAATCTGACTGCAGTAGATGTGACAGAAAGACATAAAAGTTTGTTTTCCATCCAGAAAACAGGAAATAAACAGAGGTATGGATTAACACAACTGTTATGCCTTTCTGTCATCTACTGCAGTCAGATTCATTGTGCTCCCTCAGAAAGAATCACTGTGCATTGTAATTACATTTCCAACCAAACACGTTTACAACCTGCCCTGTTTCAGCCTGTTGGGTGCTATCTCTAGCAGGAGGAGAACACGGTGGAGGCAGCACCGATTGGTTTAGTTTTTCTTGCTACTGACAGAACTCCACATTTACAACCAACAGAGCTACATGGTGAAATCGACCGGAATTCTCCTTTAAGAGGCAAACAATTTATTTTTTTCATTCATATTATTTTATTTGTTAGGGATCATGTACAATTTTTAACATAAATGTTGCCATCTGATGCATGATGGTACCAGAGTCAGCCGTAGGCTAATTTTGCATCTGCATGTAAAAACATGACAACATCTAATAAAATAACAAGACAGACCACAAATCCTACATCAATATAATGTGACACACACACACACACACACACACACACACACACACAGAGACAGAGACACACACACACACAGACACACACACACACACACACACACACACACACAGAGACACACACACACACACACACACACACAGACAGACACAGACACACCTGTTCAGCAGTTGAAAAACAAGAAAATAAAGGGGGGGGGGGGAGCAGGATGTTAGTGGTTAAAGAGTTGATTGAAATTTTAAGCTTCTGATGAAACTACAGGTCTTTATGTTATGTTACATATATTATATGTTGTCTGCAGAGTCCAAAATTAGCACCATTTACCAGCCAAATGCTGGTAAAATATGCAAGTGGCTGGTAGATTTGCTTCACTCACCAGCCAAAAAACAATGGTGATCTATTGAGTGGCTGGTACAATTTGAACATTCACTAGCCATTTGGCTGGTGGACAAAAAAGTTAATTTTGGACCCTGGTTGTCTGGAATATCAGTACATTGAGTGATGGCTTTAACTGAAATATAAATAAAGGCGCACAAACTGTAGCTAGCTAGCTAGCTAGCTAAGTTTAACCAGTCAAATAACTTAAAGAAGTGGAAGTGTCTCTTTCCCATGTTGCCATGCCACTGAAAAACACCCCAAAAACTTCACCTTAAACACCATCTTCTCCGCCACACCGGGGGGGAACCCCATCTTCTCGTTGGGACTCGACAGCAAGCGATAAAAGTCCGTCTTGCGATACAGAAACCCGAAATAGACCTGGAGAAAGTCCTGAATGTTGCCGACGTGCTGCAGGATCCCGAGCAGCGCGTTGTCGTACATCTCTGTCATCTGCAGAGGCGACGCCATGGCGGCTTTTACCGTGTAACCGCGTTCACCGACCTGCGAAGTATCCCAACCGACGATGTATAGGCCGAAATAAAGAGCCTTGATCAAGAAATATAAGTTTAGAAGTAAGTGGGAGTCGCTGGGCAACGTTTCTAACGTCTGTGCTTCTCCTTCTAGAACAATAGTGACACTTCCGGTTCCAGCTTTTCAAAATAAATGCACCTTCTCTACAGACCAAACGCGTAAATAAATTCCATATGTAAATATTTCAATAAAAGTCTTTTAAAAACACGTATAATACGACATAATTAGTCACACAAAAATTAAAAAATAATAATAAAACTATGAACTCTATTATAAATGTCTTAATAGCTAGCTGTTCTTTTACTTTTGTCTATATCCGGTTGGTACATGTCAACAGTTGTCCGGCGGAAACAGATGCCCGACTGTTGGATAAACAGTTCCAGTGTACAGGCATCGCTTACCGGGGGACAAACTGATTTTTGACTAATAATAACACAAGTTATAATCAGCTGAGTGTTTCCAGTTTTAACTACATGTTAAAACTACAACGGAATAATAACAAATTTGAGAAAATAGTCTTCTACGCCTCTTACGTTTAATATTCAAAAAACATGGCGGCTGCGTCCTTGAGCAGCGCAGGGAGCGCGAGGCTGCTGGTAAGTTAAACAATATTTAAACACTTAATACATTTCTATGAACTCGTGTTGACGTTGTAACGTATCAGTGGGCTCTGCTTTATTCGGCTGGGACGTTACAGCTTGAGAGCGTGTTTATTAAGAAGGTAAAGGTGTAACATAACGTTAGCTTCCGGTCTCCATGTTGTTAAACGTGTGATACATCCTTCTATACCTATGTTCTCTTAATACATCCATGTTCTATACACTGTCTATGGATGCATCTCAGTTTTCTATATACTGTCTATGGATGCATCTCAGTTTACTATACACTGTCTATGGATGCATCTCAGTTTACTATACACTGTCTATGGATACATCTCAGTTTTCCATGTTAACATCATCTAACGCAGTGTTTCTCAAAAGTTTAAATCAGCATAACAATGGAAATGGTAAAGAAAAACCACTGAGGTACCGTACTTGAGTTTTCAATTAACTGAACATCATGTCATGAGCTCAACTCTTTCTGACCCCTATTTGCAAATTTGCCTTCTGTGTTTTTTTTTTTTTTAGAAACTAGTCATAATAATCATAATTGTGTCTTTCCTCGTGTTTCCTCTGCAGAGTGCTCTGGTCAGGTCCGGCTCGTTATGCAGCTCCGCTGGAAGCAGAGCCCTCCACGTCACTGCAGTGTGCTGCAAGGTAAAAACTAGGGCTGCACCATATTGACAAAATGTGATGTTGCGATATTGATTATGAATATTATGAGAAAACGCATCAAAATAGATTCATAACAAATACAACACAAGGTTTATTTCAACTGACGGTCATATTGGACTGGTCCAACATGAATAAATAAATAAGGACCACGTCTACAGAACAGGACATGTACTGGTTGGACAGTATAAAATATATAATATATAGTGGACCCATGGTACGCTCCATAGGGTTGGTCACGTAGTGGACACGTGGTACGCTCCATAGGGTTGGTCACGTAGTGGACACGTGGTACGCTCCATAGGGTTGGTCACGTAGTGGACACGTGGTACGCTCCATAGGGTTGGTCACGTAGTGGACACGTGGTACGCTCCATAGGGTTGGTCACGTAGTGGACCAGTGGTACGCTCCATAGGGTTGGTCACGTAGTGGTCAAGTGGTACGCTCCATAGGGTTGGTCACGTAGTGGACACATGGTACGCTCCATAGGGTTGGTCACGTAGTGGACACGTGGTACGCTCCATAGGGTTGGTCACGTAGTGGACACGTGGTACGCTCCATAGGGTTGGTCACGTAGTGGACACGTGGTACGCTCCATAGGGTTGGTCACGTAGTGGACACGTGGTACGCTCCATAGGGTTGGTCACGTAGTGGACACGTGGTACGCTCCATAGGGTTGGTCACGTAGTGGACACGTGGTACGCTCCATAGGGTTGGTCACGTAGTGGACACATGGTACGCTCCATAGGGTTGGTCACGTAGTGGAGAGGTGTACTGACGTGCACTAGCATGTGCACGTGGCACGGTAACTGGCCAATGAAACGTGATCATTACAGCGTTTCAAGCTCTAAATCAAACACAACTGAGCCACACAGCCAACAGACGGGACGCAGCGCTCCACAAAATAAACAAAATATTGCATTCTTATCGCGACACTTTTGATATAACATTGCGCAACGTGTTATCGCGATAACGATATTGAGTCGATATATCATGCACCCCTAGTAAAAACCTGTTGTTATACGTGTCTTGACCCTCCTAAGATTACTGTATTAAATGATAAGTTCACATTATTTCACATCTGTCTTAAAACAACTTATTTGTCCATATGAGTTAGAAAATGTAGTAGTTATCTCCCAGAGTTGCAGTCCTTTTAGTGCAACATTCATTACATATTTTGGATTTGCACAAAGGTGTAATTAATCATGTATGATTGCTTGGCTTTTGGATCAATGCTTTACTAGAGAGCTTCTAAACAAAGAAGTTAAAGACATTCAGCCCTCTTTCTTTCTTTTTTGTTTTCCAGAATCGAGCAGCCCGTGTCCGAGTGGGGAAAGGAGACAAACCTTTGACCTATGAGCAAGCACTTCCACCTCATCACATTGGCCATCGCAAAGGATGGCTGTCACAGAACACCAGTGAGCACGACCACGCTCGTTAGAGAGCAACTTAACAGCTCGTATCTGGAGTTTTAATGATGTAATGTTTCTCCAGCCTGACTTCAAAATAAAACGTAAAAAGGACACGTGGGAAAGGCTCAAAAAGCATTGGTGTCTAAGTGACTAATGTTAACCAAAATCTTTGAAATTGGTCCAGTATTGAGCGAGAAAGCTGTAACCGACAGCCGCAAACCGTCAGTTAGCGTCCACTAAAAGTTCTGTTGTTGCCGCTGACAGGCTCAGATTATTATTCTAAGTGTCTGACAACATTATGGAAAGGATCCCTACAGAGATAGACCTTTTAGTTAAAGAGTAAGATCCTTTTAGTTTAACATGAAACAGCCCCGAAATCACCATCACCAAACTACACCAGACTCCATGTAAATAATCAGGACTTTTAGCGTGTATAGAGTCAGACTCCATGTAAATAATCACTACTTTTAGCGTGTATAGAGCCAGACTCCATGTAAATAATCAGGACTTTTAGCGTGTATAGAGCCAGACTCCATGTAAATAATCAGGACTTTTAGCGTGTATAGAGCCAGCATATCTTCACATGTAAATGGTGAATTAAGGGTTTATTTCAACCAGACCAGAGTGGTGATTGTTGGAACAGTGGAAAGACAAACCAAGACGGTGTTTATTAGTTTGAGTTTGTTTCTGTCGACTGTGAATGAAGTGTGTTTTAAGATGTCTAAATTACTGTTTATTTAAATGGAGTCTGGTGTGATTTCGGGGCTCTCAGTCTGTAGGGGTCCTTTCCATAATGTTGTAAAATCAGCACTTTTAGTGGACGAAAATTGAAAGTGCACAAAGGTGCTGCTTGCTAAATACTGGACCAATTTAAAAAAATGTTGTTCCCACAAATCACTTCGACACTAGTCTATATCTAACGGTCTACTTCCAGGAATGTCTACTTCCAGGAATGAATTTTCTTTCCAGGAATGTCTTTTTGCCGATTTCCGTTACCTTCTGCTTTCCTTTGTGTTGGCGTTCTAACCTCCGGTGGATTTGTGAGGACTCTGGTTAACTGCTCCTCAGATCTCTGCAGGGTAAATCCAGACAGCTAGCTAGACTATCTGTCCAATCTGAGTTTTCTGTAGCAAGACTATTTTACAGAGGCTTCGAGTTTAGCGCCGCCCCTTGACGATTGTGATTGGTTTAAAGAAATTTCAATAAACCAGAGCACGTTTTTCTCCCATCCCAGAATGCTGGGTGGAGTAGCCAGACCCTCCTCCGCTCCGCAGCGTGTGGATGGTCTGGCAAAGCGAGACTACTTTGACACAAAATCATGGGAATATCCAGGTTGAAATCAAGATTTGGATTCAAAATTAAGTCTGGATACTTCCTAAATTCAGGAGCTATGTTAATCTTTGGATTACTGCTGTATGTCTCAGTACATCTCTCCTTCCTGTTTGTTCCAGGTAACCTGAAAGGAGAGGAGGGTGCTGCTGAACGCACCACAGAGGACGTGTTCGTGAGGCGTTTCATGTTCGGGACCTTCCACGGCTGCCTGGCCAATGAGATTGTGATCAAACGGCGCGGCAACATGCTCATAGTGTGCGCTCTAATGCTCCAGAAACTACCCCCACAGAAGTTTTACTTCTTAATAGGCTATTCAGAGTCACTGCTGTCACACTTGTACAAATGCCCCGTCAAGCTCGAGGTTCAGACCCTGCAGGACAAAGCTGTGTACAAGTACCTCTGAGCTGTGTACAAGTACCTCTGACGGATGGGTGTAGTGCTAAAACTGAATGGTTCTTCTAGAGACTGTGCCCCACCTGCTGGATTTAGTTCTGGTATAAAATGGTGACTTTGTTGCTGTCTCCATCATCTGTTTTCAATTGTCAAACGGTGTATTGCTTTTGTTAAACAAACTCTCTGAATTAAAGGAAAATTCAATCATGCGTGTGAAACATGACGGCTGAAATAATTGCTCAAATTTAGCCACTACAAGGTTTAATAAACTGTATGTGTGATTATATTAGGGCTGCACGATGTGAGGAAAATATGCGATAACGTTGAATGTCGCGATAACGATATTACTTACGATACATAAACGGTGTACTTAAAGTGTACTCAGTTCTGCTGCTTTCAGTATTCTGCTAAAATACAACAAACTGCTTGTTGAGTTTAAAACGAATGAAAGGAAATCATTTCCAAAAAAATGTAATTGAATATAAAAGGCAGCATTAAAAAAACCTGAGTTACATTTTAAAGCGCAGTTCTCTGCAGTTTTTTTTTCTTTCAACCAACACAAAATTATCTTTTGCGATGTTTCACGGCCTTTCACGATATCGTTATTGCGTCAGTTGATATTGCAATAATGATATATTGATAAGCCCTAGATTATATCGCTTCTCCAGTTCACTATGTTTACAACCAGGGGTTAAAGTGGACCGCAAAAATCTGGAACGGTGACGGAGAGACAGAGAATATTCGGTTAAAACAGATCGACGATGCTTGTTTTTCTTCGGGAAGTTTACTGGATGGGGAACCCTTTAATAACTGGAAAATGCATTTCCTTAAGAAAACTCCAGATCTTAGCCAGTGCTTGGATCAAGGGCACTGCCTGGAGAACCTAGTACATGGTTTTTGATGGTGGGGAAACCAGAGCACCCAGAGAAAACCCACGCAAACACAGGGAGAACATGCAAACACAGGTCCGGATTGGCTAATCGGGAGCACCGGGAAAATTCCCGGTGGGCCGGTCTGTTTTTTTGGCCGCGAGGGCCGTTGTTGTCATGGCACTGGGTCGAAATATGGATGCTGTCCCTATGGCTGCCTGCACTCACAGTAACCCCACTCTTTTTATTCATTATTTTATCGCAGTCTCACTCTTTTTTATTTAATATTTTCTCGCAGAGTGCAGCCTGCAGGTTAATGATGACGTGATTATCTTTTGACTCCCTGCCCCCCGACACGGCACCTTGCAAGTTGCTCAAAATAAAAAAGTCAGATAAAAATAGATAACGGGAAGTGCAAAGGCGGCGCTGAAAAGGCCAGAATAAAAAAGAAGAAAGATTTGGAAAGTGACGCGGCCAAATCTTCTAAGCTGAGCACATTTTTCCTCAAAAAAAACGAATGAAGACGACGAGGCCGGTAAGTAAACTAACGTAAAGGTAGTTAGGAGCAGTGCAAGATGCTCGCGACCGTGCAAAACAACGTTGTCTGCAAACCACCGTTCATGTATCAACCGTTTTTCTTGTAGCTGTTCAGCAGCAGCCGCCTCTAGTCCGGTTTGCTGCTAACAGTGAAGAGCAGCGAGGCCCGGTAACGTTACGTTAGCTCCAGTCAGGAGCCCACCACACCAGAGCCCTGCTCAATGAAACATGCCCTGAGATTATTACTATACATTAATAATAATGAATCATTACTGAAACTGACTTGACTTGATTTGAAAGCTTTGTAAAAAGGGGATATTTGTGGTGAGAAATAAATGTAAATCATGTCATTTAGTGTCAGACAGAGCCAGGTGTGAAGAGACTAATGCTCTCACTGTGAAAGACACAGGGAAGCTGCTGATGTACCATAATGTGTGAATAAGAAAACGTTATCACTGAAAAAAATGCTTTTCTTACTTAGTATCTTACCTGTTTCCAGTTCAAATACCTAAATATTCTTAATTCAAGATACATTTACTAGACAAGTGAAATGGCATAAGAAATGATGTCTTGTTTTCTGAAAAAATTATTATTGGCAGATAATGTAGCTTGTTTTAAGCAAAAAACACTTAATTTTGAGGTGTTTTTTCATACTTGTTTAGTAAATGTAAGATTTTTTTTAGATATTTGGACTGGAAACAAAACAAAAATACTAAGTAAGAAAAGCATTTTTTTTTTTGCAGTGATCACATTAGTTACAATATAACAACTTTCTATGCCCAAGTGTTACTAGTGACCCATTACGTTTTTAATCAAACAATAGTGAATATACAAAGCCCACGATTGAAAGAGAATAGGATAAAAGTAATATGAATTAAGCCTTTAGTCGTGAACTAAAGTGGGCCGGTCTAATGCATGAAACTCCAGGGCTGAAAATGAGTCCCAATCCGGCCCTGTGCAAACACCACACAGCCTGGGTCAACCTGGATTCAAACCCAGAACCTTCTTGCTGTGAGGCCACAGTGCTAACCACTGGGCCACCACTGGGAATGCTGAATAGCTAAATTACTAAAGCTAAACTGGATGAATAAATCCATAAAACAAAGCTGAAGTAGTGAAAATAGTTGGAAAAGTATGTTCACTAAATTCATTAAAAAAGTTGAACAACACCACTAATGTAGTGTAATGATGTGGAATATTTAAAGTTTTTTTTTTTTAAAGCTGACACTAAACTGAATTGTTGGCTTGAAAAGATGCTATGCCAAACGATGTAGAACATTGTGAAGTCTGAATTAATTGTCTAACTGAAATTATGAATAAGTATGGAAGACTTACAAATGCTGTTAGAAACATACATAAATGAAAATGCAGCAATATGAAATAAATTGTTTAAAAAATCTCTAATGAATTGCACTGCACTGCTGAAAAACTTGGAAAAATAAATGTAAAATAATCAGTTGGAGTCTGAACTGCATATAAGCTAAGAGCTGAAATACAATTTGGATGTATAAATTGTGCATGCCAAGTTAAAATTGTGGTTGTAAGAGCAATTCATAGAGAAGGAGCTAAGATGATTCTTTTGAAGCTGCACACTCTAATCTGTGACATCACTCACTCTAGCTCATTTGAAACGCTAAAAAATCCTAAAATGATCACTAAACTTGAACAGCTTTTTCACAAAAACTGTAAAAGATATTAAAACACATAGGACGCTGTAAATACCTGAATTTCTCATGAATTGTTTGAAGTTTGAATCACGTCTGTGGGTGAAAGAATGTAGGAGATAGATTTTGAAGCAGAAGAGGATTTGAAGGATTTGAAGCTTGCTCTCATTGACTTTAATGTTAAAATAAAATGTTTAAAAGCTTAATATTTAAAAAAGTATAAATAGTAGGAAAAAAGTTGAGAAAGTCCCAACGTCTGCTGAAAGAGCTGAAGATTTTAAAAGTATAATGGTTTTAATAGCTGAAAGTATGCAGAAGTTACAGAGAGCCAAAAAATGTGCGGAATAATAAAGTTAACTAGAAAATGCATTTCCTGCAGAAAATACGTTGGAATGCTGAATAGCTAAATTGCTAAAGCTAAACTGGATGAATAGCTCATATCCGTAAGAAGAAGCTTAAGTAGTGAAAATAGGTGGAAAAGTATGAATGGACATGAATTTCATTAAAAGTTGAACAACACCACTAATGTATAACATGTTTGTAATTATTTAAAGGGTTTTTTAAAAGCGGATGCTAAACTGAATTGAGTGGCTTTTAAAATCATGAATGAGTATGGAAGACTTAGAAATGCTGTGAGAAACACTGATGAAATTGCAGAAATATGAAACAAATTGTTTGAAAAATCTCAAATGGATTGCAGTGCACTGCTGAAAAACTTTGAAGTTGGAAGCTGAACTGCATATAAGCTAAGAGCTGAAATACATTTCTAGAAAAGCTGGAAGCTAAACTGTAATACTGTCAAAAGTGGAAATTCAAATAACTTGACTAAAAAGGCTGAAAGTAGAGAGAGGAAGAGATAGAGAGAGAAAGAGAGAGACAGCGAGACAGAGAAGGAGAGAGAGAGTGAGGGATAGAGAGAGAGAGAGAGAGAGAGAGAGCGAAAGGGAGAGAGAGTGAGAAGGAGTACTGTACTGTGGAATCTGTACTATTCAACTTGACTGTGAAAGTATTGTTTCCTCCTGGAAGAAGAGGAGAGATGAGGAGGAGGGGAGGGAGAGATGAGGAGGAGGAGAGATGAGGAGGAGGATAGGGAGAGGTGAGGAGGAGAGGAAGAGACCAGGAGGAGGAGAGGGAGAGATGAGGAGGAGGAGAGGGAGATATGATGAGGAGGAGAGGGAGAGATGAGGAGGAGAGGGGGAGATGAGGAGAAGAGGGAGAGATGAGGAGGAGGAGAGGGGGAGAGGGAGAGATGAGAAGAGGGAGAGATGAGGAGAGGGAGAGATGAGGAGGAGGAGAGGGAGCGATGAGGAGGAGAGGGAGAGAGGAGGAGGAGAGGGACAGATGAAGAAGAGAGGGAGAGATGAGGAGGAGAGATGATGAGGAGGAGAAGGAGAGATGAGGAGGAGAGATGAGAAGGAGAGGGAGAGATGAGCAGGAGGAGAGGGAGGAATGAGGAGGAGAGGGAAAGATGAGGAGGAGAGATTAGGAGGAGGAGAGGGAGAGATGAGAAGAGGGAGAGATCAGGAGGAGGAGATGAGAGATGAGGAGAGGAGAGATCAGGAGGAGAGGAAGAGTTGAGGAGGAGAGGGAGAGATGAGGAGAGATGAGAAGGAAGAGAGGGAGAGGTGAGGAGAGGGAGATATGAGAAGGGAGAGAGGGAGAGATGATGAGGAGAGGGAGAGAAGAGGATGAGGAGAGGGAGAGAACTGAATGGCTTTTGAAATCATGAATAAGTATGGAAGACTTACAAATGCTGTGAGAAACACTGATGAAAATGCAGAAATATGAAACAAATAAATTGTTTGAAAAATCTCAAATGGATTGCACTGCACTGCTGAAAAACTTTGATGTTGGAAGCTGAACTGTATATAAGCTAAGAGCTGAAATACATTTCTAGAACCTAAACTGTAATGTCATATCAAGTTAAAATTGTGATTGTAAGAGCAATTCATAGAGAAGGAACTAATATGATTCTTTTGAAGCTGCACACTCTAATCTGTGACATCACTCACTCTAGCTCATTTGAAACGCTAAAAAATCCTGAAATGATCACTAAACTTGAACAGCTTTTTCACAAAAACTGTAAAAGATATTAAAACACATAGTACACTGTAAATACCTGAATTTCTCGTGAATCGTTTAAAGTTTGCATCATGTCTGTGGGTGAAAGAATGTAGGAGATACATTTTGAAGCAGAAGAGGATATGAAGGATTTGAAGCTTGCTCTCATTGACTTTAATGTTAAAATAAAATGTTTAAAAGCTTAATATTTAAAAAAGTATAAATAATAGAAAAAAAGTTGAAGTCCCATCGTCTGCTGAAATAGCTGAAGATTTTAATAGTTGAATGATATAGCTGAAAGTATGCAGATGTTACAAAGAGCCAAAAAAACGTATGGAATAATAATAATAAAGAACCAAATAACAATAGTTGGGAATGCTGAATCAGCATTTCCACCAAAAATAAAGAACAGGATAACAATAGTTGGAATGCTGCTGAATCAGCATTCCCACTAATAAACATGCAGTGTGCATTGGACTAGTGGAGGTTTCTTACTGCTAGACTGCTTGAATCTAGGCTGAGTACTTTCTTTAAATAGGCTTCTCTGCTTCACTGTTACTGTATCTGCTGTCTGACGTTAACTTGACTTCTTAGTTTGAGCTGTTTTTCTTACCTAGGACTGTGTGAGCTGGGATTTTATTTCACTCTGGTGTTTGAGATAGCCTGAAAAAGTTTGAGTTAAGGTTGGTTTTATTTGACTCTAATCTGTCAAGGACTGTATTTGAATTATTGTAAACAATATAAAGTTTAATTTAACTTAATAACAGGAGAACTCAGTAATTTAGTAAACTGGGGAGCCGTCTCCAAACCCTCTGATTCTATGAAGAGTTTACCTCCTAAAAGCTGAAGCCAGCAGAGTTTTAAATGACAAATGAGCTCTGTTGTCAACAAGTGTTGCTGCGTTCCTCATCACATACTTTTTCTTTTATACTTTTGAGATTCTGGTCAAACAAAGTGATTGTGCTGATGAAGTGAATCTGTATGAAATCACTGAACAAGAGTCTTTGAACAGACTTTCCTGATGGATGTGAGAACAAACTGAAGCTTTACGTGATGAATAAACTAACATGAACAAAGTATTTTCTTCCTGTCTTCATTCCAGGGTTTCATACAAAGCTGAGGGAGAAAATGTGAAACTGATATGAGAGAATAACTGAGGTACTTTTCCTCCTGGAACACCACAAAGTCCAGTGTTCATGTTTAGAGTCAGTCAGTCTCTGTCCATTCAACTTTCCTCACTAAAACTGCTCCGTCACAGAGAAATGAGCAGAGTTTTCTATCACTTGTTGCTTTTTACAGCCAACATTTCCTCTCTGCACCGAGTCAATAAATATTACACAGACTTAAAGGTCCCGACACACATAAGACAACAGATATTGTGTAGTTGATTCTTTACATTTGGTTTCAAGTATTTCCACATTGATTCGTCACAATTTAAGAAGTCAGAGACATTTGAATGTTTAGCCTCAAATCTCACTTTCCCAAATAACTATTCTCAACCTGAGAGCTGAAACTCTTCTCTCCCATGTTTCCCATGAGACCTGAATGCAGCATCAGTGTTACAGGGTGTGACTCCTGTGAACAAACTGACACAGTGTGATATTACATCTATTTAAATGTCTCTTTACTGATGTTGTGTGAAGCAGTGCTCGAAGAGGGCCGGTACTCACCGGTACGCAGTACCGGCACTTCTACATTTTACTCTTAAGCGAACTTGCTCTTTTTCTTGCATACCGCTACTTCTCGCATGTAGCCGGTACTCTACTACTGACAGAGAAAGCATCAGTGTCAGAGAGATTGGCCCTAACGTTACATAAACTACACTACCCAGAGGGCACTACGTGACTTACCTCAGATCTTGACGAATCACGTAGAGGCAAGCAGTCGGCACCACCCTATCAGAAGTTTGCTTAGCCACAGACACTAGTTCAGAAAAGCTGTCTGATGCCTGCAGCCTGACCGTCACAGATTTTTCACTGCTGAAAAACTAGAAACTAAAAAGAAGTGTGTCGAGTTTGTAAGTGGTTGTGTTAGCCTGGCTTCAGAAAGGTACTAACAGAACGCGTGTACCAGAGCCAGACACGTCAACAGAGGTCCAAGTCCAACCAGAAACATCAGGTACGATTCCTGAGCTTCAAACTGTTTAAAAAAGTTAAAACAATGCTTATGGTATGCAAACAATGTACATTTTGATTGATATTTAGATGTATTTGATGCCCCCCTTGCAGCTTAATCAGCATTTTGTCTAGCCCATCGTCACAAGTTTCTAAAGAATTAAGTAGGTCAGGTCTGTCATTTAGCATACAGAGAAAGCTCATTTGTCCTCACAGAAAAGGTAGCTTCTGTCCCAGTCTTATGGGGCCACACCCTGCAGAGCCAGACTGATTAGAACAAAGAAGGGTGTATTCCTGTAAGGTGGGGAAAGAGTTGATTTTTACATATCAAAACCTTACATCTATTGACCTGAGGTAACCTGGCAACACAAAGGTGTTTGAGTTATTGTAAACAATGTAAAGTATGATTTAACTTAATAACAGGACAACTCAGTCATTTAGTAAACTGGGGAGCCGTCTCCAAACCCTCTGATTCTATGAAGAGTTTACATCCTAAAAGCTGAAGTCAGCAGAGTTTTAAATGACAAATGAGCTCTGTTGTCAACAAGTGTTGCTGCGTTCCTCATCACGTACTTTTTCTTTTTTACTTTTAATACAAACTGCAGCTGCTCTTACAGAGTATGTACTGTTGTCTGCAGTACAGTCTGCAGACATTAGGGACAGAAAACTCTGTGATAACATCGCAGCTTGAACTTTGAGCCTCTTGCTCAGATATGCTGCACAAACGATTGTGGGTCAGAAAAGCACGCTGGCTTGCAAACTGCATCTGGATGCATTAGGACATATTTCTGTCATTCTGCATTTGACATACTATGTATTTGGACATAGTTAATCTTATTCTGTCATACTTATGGTTGTATTGGCATTGCTGCTCTCACACACAGCCATCTCCACTCTGTCCTCTCATTTCCTTGTTCCCTCCCCTTCAGAGCTACAGTTTGCAGGTGGGTGTAACCAACATGCTGGTGAAGTACAACAGAGTATCACTGCTGTTTTGAGATCAGAGCTCAGACTAGTCTCACTTCTCAGGAAGTGAGAGTCAGACAGTCGTTGTCACTGAGCGAGAGGTGAAATGGCGCAGAAAGGAGTTCAGCTGGACCGGGAAACCTTCTCTTGTTCCATCTGTCTGGATCTACTGAAGGATCCGGTGACTATTCCCTGTGGACACAGCTACTGTATGAACTGTATTAACAGCTTCTGGGATGAGAAGGAAATCTACAGCTGCCCTCAGTGCAGGAAGACGTTCACATCGAGGCCTGTCCTGCTGAAAAACACCATGTTAGCAGTTTTAGTGGAGGAGCTGAAGAAGACTGGACTCCAAGCTGCTCCTGCTGATCACTGCTATGCTGGAGCTGAAGATGTGGCCTGTGATGTCTGCACCGGGAGAAAACTGAAAGCACACAAGTCCTGTCTGGTCTGCCTGGTCTCTTACTGTGAGAAACACCTTCAGCCTCATTATGATGTCGCTCCATTAAAGAAACACAAGCTGGTGGAGCCGTCCAAGAAGCTCCAGGAGAACTTCTGCTCTCGTCATGATGAGGTGATGAAGATGTTCTGTCGTACTGATCAGCAGCTTATCTGTTATCTCTGCTCTGTGGACGAACATAAAGGCCACGACACAGTCTCAGCTGCAGCAGAGAGAGCTGAGAGGCAGAGAGAGCTCGAGGGGAGTCAACAAAACATCCAGCAGAGAATCCAGGACAGAGAGAAAGAGGTGAAGCTGCGTCAACAGCAGGCGGAGGCCAACAATCTCTCTGCTGATAAAGCAGTGGAGGACAGCGAGAAGATCTTCACTGAGCTGATCCGTCTCCTGGAGAAAAGAAGCTCTGATGTGAAGCAGCAGGTCAGATCCCAGCAGAAAAGTGAAGTGAGTCGAGTCAAAGAGCTTCAGGAGAAGCTGGAGCAGGAGATCACTGAGCTGAAGAGGAGAGACGCTGAGCTGAAGAAGCTCTCACACACAGAGGATCACAGCCAGTTTCTACACAACTACCCCTCACTGTCACCACTCAGCCAATCAGCATCCAGCATCCATATCCGTCCTCTGAGCTGCTTTGAGGACGTGACAGCGGCCGTGTCAGAAGTCAGAGATAAACTACAGGACGTCCTGAGAGAGAAGAGGACAAACGTCTCACTGACAGGGACTGAAGTGGACGTTTTACTGCCACAACCAGAACCAGAACCAGAACCAGAGCCCAAGACCAGAGCTGGATTCTTAAAATATTCACGTGAAATCACACTGGATCCAAACACAGCAAACACACGGCTGTTATTATCTGAGGGGAACAGAAAAGTAACATTCACGATTCAACCTCAGTCTTATTCTAGACACCCAGACAGATTCATTTGCTGGTCTCAGGTCCTGAGTAGAGAGAGTCTGACTGGACGTTGTTACTGGGAGGTGGAGAGGAGAGGAGGAGTTCTTGTAGGAGTCGCATACAAGAATATCAGGAGAGCAGGGGGGTCGATGGAATGTGTATTTGGATACAATGACAAATCTTGGTCGTTAGATTGTAACGACAACATTTATACATTTTTTTACAACAAAGTCCACACTCGCGTCTCAGGTCCTAAGTCCTCCAGACTAGGAGTGTACCTGGATCACAGTGCAGGTATTCTGTCCTTCTACAGCGTCTCTGAAACCATGACTCTCCTCCTCAGAGTCCAGACCACATTCACTCAGCCGCTCTATGCTGGACTTTATATTAATTATGGATCCTCTGCTGAGTTGTGTAAACTGAAATAGACAGAAGTCATTTAAGGGTTAAATTCTGTGTTTTAACTCTTCAACTTATTCAGGGTTCATCAATAACAGTTGCCCGATGGCCCGGGGCAAATAAAACGCCACGTGGGGCAAATAACTATAACAACCCACCTGCCTGTTGATGGTATCATAAAAGACGTCATCGTTCTCTCGCCCCGTCGGAGAACGCTCGCAGATTTGAATGTGCCGTTGGCCAACCAGGAACTGAGTTGCTGCTTGACACGAGATGTTTAAATGTGGAGATTTTAGATGTTTAAAAAATAAAATGTTTTTACACTTTTGAGGCTTTTGACGGTTTTAGGTTTTTTCAAATATTCTTTTACGTTTTTGGACTTTTTTCTTTCACATTTGACTTGTTATTCGATGCTTTCTGTTTTTTATGCTTTTAAATTTGACGTCTCTTTAGATTTTCTTTCCTGTTTTAGACTTTTTGACGTTTGTTATGTTTTTTTTATGTTTATTACTTTTTTGTTCCTTTTTTTAACGTTTTTGGACATCTTTTTCTTAACATTTGTCGTTTTCCGAATCCGAAATGATTTCAAATTTTTTCCAAAGTTTGAAATTTTTTTCTGATGTTGCCGTTTACATTTTTTTTCAAACATTCCTCTTGGAGGTTTAACAAAAGAAAGGGGCCAGTAAAAACTGTCTCGGGACAAGTAGAAACCTTAACGTTGAAGCGTGTTATTTTAGTCTCCATGTTTGTTGCTGCTGCTCAGAGATCAGCTGTCAATCAAACATTGTGGGCGGAACTTTGACATCTTTATTTATTTATTTTTGTTTGTTGGACCAAATGTTGTTATCATAATCAAGGGTAACTTTGGGTTCAACATTGGGGGGGTTGAGATCTCCAACTATCCAGGGAGGTCCCGGGACATGTCTGCATGGGTTGAGAAAAGAGACAAAAACAACGAAAGAATTGTTGAAAAAAACCTTGAAAACTAAAACTACTAAAAAACCTTTTGATTGATTATTGGGTTGTAACCCCCCCCCCATTCCCTCTGTAAATAACGCCTATAATCATAATCAATAACTCATTCTTCTCTTTTACATAGCTGAGATTCTGGTCAAACAAAGAGATTGTGCTGATGAAGTGAATCTGTATGAAATCATTGAACAAGAGTCTTTGAACAGACTTTCCTGATGGATGTGAGAACAAACTGAAGCTTTACGTGATGAATAAACTAACATGAACAAAGTATTTTCTTCCTGTCTTCATTCCAGGGTTTCATACAAAGCTGAGGGAGAAAATGTGAAACTGATATGAGAGAATAACTGAGGTACTTTTCCTCCTGGAACACCACAAAGTCCAGTGTTCATGTTTAGAGTCAGTCAGTCTCTGTCCTTTCAACTTTCCTCACTAAAACTGCTCCGTCACAGAGAAATGAGCAAAGTTTTCTATCACTTGTTGCTTTTTACAGCCAACATTTCCTCTCTGCACAGAGTCAATAAATATTACACAGACTTAAAAGTCCCGACACACATAAGACAACAGATATTGTGTAGTTGATTCTTTACATTTGGTTTCAAGTATTTCTACATTGATTCATCACAATTTAAGAAGTCAGAGACATTTGAATGTTTAGCCTCAAATCTCACTTTCCCAAATAACTATTTTCAACCTGAGAGCTGAAACTCTTCTCTCCCATGTTTCCCATGAGACCTGAATGCAGCATCAGTGTTACAGGGTGTGACTCCTGTGAACAAACTGACCCAGTGTGATATTACATCTATTTAAATGTCTCTTTGCTGATGTTGTGTCAAGTGTGGACATGTCTTCCTGCAGTGAACATCCCAGCAGGTTAACAAGTGAAATGTGAAACTGATGCAGGACACAAGAGGAAGTTTGGACATGTCTTCCTCCTCAGCTCACTTTGTCTGCAGCTTTTAGTTAACAACATATCTTGAAGCTAATGGAATATGCATTAATGTATTTTCTATTATAACTAGAAAATGCATTTCCTTCAGAAAATGCGTGGGAATGCTGAATAGCTAAATTGCTAAAGCAAAACTGGATGAATAGCTTAAATCCGTAAAAAGAAGCTGAAGTAGTGAAAATAGTTTGGTCACTAAGTTCATTAAAAAGTTGAACAACACCACTAATGTAGTGTAATGATGTGGAACATTTAAAGTTAAAAAAAAAAGCTAACGCTAAACTGAATTGTTGGCTTAAAAAGTTCAACTTTGCCAAACGATGTAGAACATTGTGAAGTCTGAATTCATTTTCTAACTGAAATTATGAATAAGAATGGAAGACTTACAAATGCCGTGAGAAACATACGTAAATGAAAATGCAGCAATATGAAATAAATTGTTTAAAAAATCTCTAATGAATTGCACTGCACTGCTGAAAAACTTGGTAAATTAAATGTAAAATTGTCAGTTGGAGTCTGAACTGCATGTAAGCTAAGAGCTGAAATACAATTCTGGATGTATAAATTGTGCATGCCAAGTTAAAATTGTGGGTGTAAGAGCAATTCATAGAGAAGGAGCTAAGATGATTATTTTGAAGCTGCACACTCTAATCTGTGACATCACTCACTCTAGCTCATTTGAAACGCTAAAAATCCTAAAATGATCACTAAACTTGAACAGCTTTTTCACAAAAACTGTAAAAGATATTAAAACACATAGTACATCGTAAATACCTGAATTTCTCATGAATCGTTTAAAGTTTGAATCACGTCTGTGGGTGAAAGAATGTAGGAGTAGATACATTTTGAAGCAGAAGAGGATTTGAATGATTTGAAGCTTGCTCTCATTGACTTTAATGTTAAAATAAAATAGCTTAATATTTAACAAATTATAAATAGTAGAAAAAAGTTGAAAAAGTCTCATCGTCTGCTGAAAGAGCTGAAAATTTTAAAAGTAGAATGGTTTTAATAGCTGAAAGTATGCAGAAGTTACAGAGAGCCAAAAAATGTGCGGAATAATAAAGAAGTTAACTAGAAAATGCATTTCCTGCAGAAAATACGTGGGAATGCTGAATAGCTAAATTGCGAAAGCTAAACTGGATGAATAGCTCATATCCGTAAGAAGAAGCTTAAGTAGTGAAAATAGGTGGAAAAGTATGAATGGACATGAATTTCATTACAAAGTTGAACAACACCACTAATGTATAAAATGTGTGCAATTATTTAAAGGGTTTTTTAAAAGCGGATGCTAAACTGAATTGAGTGGCTTTTAAAGTCATGAATGAGTATGGAAGACTTAGAAATGCTGTGAGAAACACTGATGAAATTGCAGAAATATGAAACAAATTGTTTGAAAAATCTCAAATGGATTGCACTGCACTGCTGAAAAACTTTGAAGTTGGAAGCTGAACTGCATATAAGCTAAGAGCTGAAATACATTTCTAGAAAAGCTGGAAGCTAAACTGTAATACTGTCAAAAGTGGAAATTCAAATAACTTGACTACAAAGGCTGAAAGTAGAGAGAGGGAGAGACAGAAAGAGAAAGAGAGAGACAAAGAGAAACAGAGAGAAAGAGAAAGGGAGAGAGAGAGGGATAGAGAGAGAGAGAGAGAGAGAGAGAGAGTGCGAAAGGGAGAGAGATTGAGAGGGAGTACTGTATTGTGGAATCTGTACTATTCAACTTGACTGTGAAAGTGTTGTCTCCTCCTGGATGAGGACGAGAGATGAGGAGGAGGGGAGCGAGAAGGTAAAAGCTCCGCCGGAGGTGTGAGTTGAAAGTCTGTCGGACAGGGGCCTCCTCCAGACGTTCCCAATTTACCCACACCACCCGTTTGGGCTCACCAGGTCTGTCCAGAGTCTTCCCCCCTTCCGCCCCTCTCTTCACCTGAGTGTCTAAATCAATGGGCCTCAGATCAGATGAAACGATTATAGAATCGATCATTGAACTTCGGCCTAGGGTGCTCTGGTACCAAGTACACTTATGAGATCCCAATGTTTTGAACATGGTGTTTGTTATAGACAATCCATGACTAGCACAGAAGTCCAACAACAACCACTCTGGTTTAGATCAGGGAGGCCGTTCCTCCCAATCACGCCTCTCCATGTGTCTCTATCATTGCTCACGTGCGCGTTGAAGTCCCCCAGCAGAACTATGGAGTCCCCCACCGGAGCCCCATACAGGACTCCATTCAAGGTCTCCAAGAAGGCCAAATACTCCGAACTCTTGTTTGGTGCATATGCACAAACAACAGTCAAAGTCCCCCCCCCCACAACCCGCAGGCGTAGGGAGGTGACCTCTCGTCCACCAGGGTAAACTCCAACGTAGCGGCGCTCAGCCGGGGGCTTGTGAGTATCCCCACACCTGCCCGGCGCCTCACACCCTGGGCAACTCCGGAGAAGACATTAGTCCAACCCCTATCCAGGAGTACGGTTCCAGAACCAAGACTGTGCGTACAGGTAAGACCCACCAGATCCAACTGGTAGCGCTCCACCTCCCGCACAAGTTCCGGCTCCTTCCCCCACAGCGAGGTGACATTCCACGTCCCCAGAGCCAGCCTCTGCTGCCCGGGTCTGGTCCGTCGAGGCCCCTGACCTTCACCGCCACCCGTGTGGCAGCGCAGCCGACCCCAATAGTTCCTCCCACAGGTGGTGGGCCCATGGGATGGAGAGAGAGGTGCCACGTAGCTTTTTCGGGCTGTGCCCGGCTGGGCTCCGTGGCAAACCCGGCCACCAGACGCTCGCTGACGAGCCCTCCATCTGGGCCTGGCTCCAGACGGGGGTCTCTCTATCTCTTCCTTGTTCTGTCAAGCAGACAGAACGTGTGTTCAAGCCTGGGAATTTTAAAGAGACGTTTGTGACACATATTTCTGACATGGCCTAGGCTACTATGTATTGGGACATACTAAATCTTTTCCTGGCATACTAATGGTAGTATGGGCATTGCAACACCAAGCGCTCCTCTTTTAGGAATGAAGCTAAACTTGATAACTCCTCCCAGACACATGCTGTTTTTAGATCAGAGCTCAGACTAGTTTCACTTCTCAGGAAGTGAGAGTCAGACAGTCGTTGTCACTGAGCGAGACGTGAAATGGCGCAGAAAGGAGTTCAGCTGGACCGGGAAACCATCTCTTGTTCCATTTGTCTGGATCTACTGAAGGATCCGGTGACTACTTCCTGTGGACACAGCTACTGCATGAACTGTATTAAAGCCCACTGGGATGAAGAGGATCATAAGTACATCTACAGCTGCCCTGAGTGCAGGAAGACGTTCACATCGAGGCCTGACCTGCTGAAAAGCACCATGTTAGCAGTTTTAGTGGAGGAGCTGAAGAAGACTGGACTCCAAGCTGCTCCTGCTGATCACTGCTATGTTGGAGCTGAAGATGTGGCCTGTGATTTCTGCACCGGGAGAAAACTCAAAGCACAAAAGTCCTGTCTCATCTGTCTGGCCTCTTACTGTGAGAAACATCTTCAGCCTCATTATGATGTCGCTCCATTAAAGAAACACAAGCTGGTGGAGCCGTCCAAGAAGCTCCAGGAGAACGTCTGCTCTCGTCATGATGAGGTGATGAAGATGTTCTGTCGTACTGATCAGCAGCTTATCTGTTATCTCTGCTCTGTGGACGAACATAAAGGCCACGACACAGTCTCAGCTGCAGCAGAGAGAGCTGAGAGGCAGAGAGAGCTCGAGGGGAGTCGACTAAACATCCAGCAGAGAATCCAGGACAGAGAGAAAGACGTGAAGCTGCTTCAACAGCAGGCGGAGGCCATCAATCTCTCTGCTGATAAAGCAGTGGAGGACAGCGAGAAGATCTTCACTGAGCTGATCCGTCTCCTGGAGAAAAGAAGCTCTGATGTGAAGCAGCAGGTCAGATCCCAGCAGAAAAGTGAAGTGAGTCGAGTCAAAGAGCTTCAGGAGAAGCTGGAGCAGGAGATCACTGAGCTGAAGAGGAGAGACGCTGAGCTGAAGAAGCTCTCACACACAGAGGATCACAGCCAGTTTCTACACAACTACCCCTCACTGTCACCACTCAGCCAATCAGCATCCAGCATCCATATCCGTCCTCTGAGCTGCTTTGAGGACGTGACAGCGGCCGTGTCAGAAGTCAGAGATAAACTACAGGACGTCCTGAGAGAGAAGAGGACAAACGTCTCACTGACAGGGACTGAAGTGGACGTTTTACTGCCACAACCAGAACCAGAACCAGAACCAGAGCCCAAGACCAGAGCTGGATTCTTAAAATATTCACGTGACATCACACTGGATCCAAACACAGCAAACACACGGCTGTTATTATCTGAAGGGAACAGAAAAGCAACATTCATGAGTCAATATCAGTCTTATTCTAGTCACCCAGACAGATTCACTAACTGTTCTCAGGTCCTGAGTAGAGAGAGTCTGACTGGACGTTGTTACTGGGAGGTGGAGAGGAGAGGAGGAGTTTATGTAGCAGTCGCATACAAGAATATCAGCAGAGCAGGGAGGTCGGATGAAAGTGGATTTGGATACAATAACAAATCTTGGGCGTTATATTGTATCAACAACAGTTATACATTTGGGTACAACAAAGTCCAAACTCGCGTCTCAGGTCCTAAGTCCTCCAGACTAGGAGTGTACCTGGATCACAGTGCAGGTATTCTGTCCTTCTACAGCGTCTCTGAAACCATGACTCTCCTCCACAGAGTCCAGACCACATTCACTCAGCCGCTCTATGCTGGACTTTGGGTTTATTGGTCTTCTGGATCCTCTGCTGAGTTGTGTAAACTGAAATAGACAGAAGTCATTTAAGGGTTAAATTCTGTGTTTTAACTCTTCAACTTATTCAGGGTTCAACAATAACAGTTGCCCGATGGCCCGGGGCAAATAAAACACCACGTGGGGAAAATAACTATAACAACCCACCTGCCTGTTGATGGTATCATAAAAGACGTCATCGTTCTCTCGCCCCGTCGGAGAACGCTCGCAGATTTGAATGTGCCGTTGGCCAATCAGGAACTGAGTTGCTGCTTGACACGAGATGTTTAAATGTGGAGATTTTAGACGTTTAAAAAATAAAATAAAAAAAGTTTTTATTTTTATTTTGATGAATATTTGTATCCATGTATTTGTATGTTGTAGTTTCTCTTCCACTGCATGGCTCTGAAGAGAGAAAGCCCCAGACCTCCTTTATCCTGCACACTTTCTTCTCTTTCTGGACCTTTGGAAAGACTTCTTTATTTACATTTATTTCTTCATTGGACCAAATGTTGTTATCATAATCAAGGGTAACTTTGGGTTCAACATTCGGGGGGTTGAGATCTCCAACTATCCAGGGAGGTCCCGGGACATGTCTGCATGGATTGAGAAAAGCGACAAAATAACGATGAAATTGTAGAAAAAAACTTGAAAAAAAGAGGCAAAAACCGCAAAAACGCTTATGAAGAAGAACCTCAACGTCAGAAGGCTCCAAATATCAGAAAAAGCAACAAAAACTTTGAAAAAAGCAACAAAAACCTACGAAAAAAACCCAACAAAATTGTTGAAAAAAGCGGAAACGATTACGGAAAATGGGACAAAAACGTCCAAAAAAGCAACAAAAACTTCTGAAAAAGCCCAGAATGGATTATTGGGTTGTAACCCCCCACCCCCCCCCCCACCCCCCTGTAAATAACACCTATAATCATAATCAATAACTCCTTCTTCTCTTCTACATAGCTGAGATTCTGGTCAAACAAAGAGATTGTGCTGATGAAGTGAATCTGTATGAAATCATTGAACAAGAGTCTTTGAACAGACTTTCCTGATGGATGTGAGAACAAACTGAAGCTTTACATGATGAATAAACTAACATGAACAAAGTATTTTCTTCCTGTCTTCATTCCAGGGTTTCATACAAAGCTGAGGGAGAAAATGTGAAACTGATATGAGAGAATAACTGAGGTACTTTTCCTCCTGGAACACCACAAAGTCCAGTGTTCATGTTTAGAGTCAGTCAGTCTCTGTCCTTTCAACTTTCCTCACTAAAACTGCTCCGTCACAGAGAAATGAGCAGAGTTTTCTATCACTTGTTGCTTTTTACAGCCAACATTTCCTCTCTGCACCGAGTCAATAAATATTACACAGACTTAAAAGTCCCGACACACATAAGACAACAGATATTGTGTAGTTGATTCTTTACATTTGGTTTCAAGTATTTCCACATTGATTCGTCACAATTTAAGAAGTCAGAGACATTTGAATGTTTAGCCTCAAATCTCACTTTCCCAAATAACTATTTTCAACCTGAGAGCTGAAACTCTTCTCTCCCATGTTTCCCATGAGACCTGAATGCAGCATCAGTGTTACAGGGTGTGACTCCTGTGAACAAACTGACCCAGTGTGATATTACATCTATTTAAATGTCTCTTTACTGATGTTGTGTGAAGTGTGGACATGTCTTCCTGCAGTGAACATCCCAGCAGGTTAACAAGTGAAATGTGAAACTGATGCAGGACACAAGAGGGCGCCTTCATCCTGCTAACCAGGGATGTAGTGGAGGTTAAAGCTCCTCAGCTCACTTTGTCTGCAGCTTTTAGTTAACAACATGTCTTGAAGCTGATGGAAACCTTTTATAATAAACATGCAGTGTGCATTGGACTAGTGGAGGTTTCTTACTGCTAGACTGCTTGAATCTAGGCTGAGTACTTTCTTTAAATAGGCTTCTCTGCTTCACTGTTACTGTATCTGCTGTCTGACGTTAACTTGACTTCTTAGTTTGAGCTGTTTTTCTTACCTAGGACTGTGTGAGCTGGGATTTTATTTCACTCTGGTGTTTGAGAGAGATAAGAACCAGTTAGAGTTAAGGTCAGTTTTATTTTACGCTAATCTGTTAAGGACTGTATTTGAGTTATTGTAAACAGTATAAAGTTTAATTTAACTTAATAACAGGACAACTCAGTCATTTAGTAAACTGGGGAGCCGTCTCCAAACCCTCTGATTCTATGAAGAGTTTACCTCCTAAAAGCTGAAGTCAGCAGAGTTTTAAATGACAAATGAGCTCTGTTGTCAACAAGTGTTGCTGCGTTCCTCATCACGTACTTTTTCTTTTTTTACTTTTAGTACAAACTGCAGCTGCTCTTACTATAAAAAAGTGTGTACTGTTGCCTGCAGTACAGCCTGCATGGTATCGGGAGTCGGGACGTTCACCTTTGTGATAACATTGACTCTCTTGCTCTGATATGCGACACAGAGGATTGTGGGTCAAAAAAGCACGCTAGCTTGCATACTGCAAAATGCGACCGGATGCATTAGGACATATGTTTGGCACACTGCAATTGATATACTATTGAGACATACTAAATCTTTTCATGTCAAACTGGTGTATGGGCATTGCAACACTCCCAGTTTCTCTCTCAAAGCGCTCCTTTTCCAGGAATGAAGCAAAGCTTGATTACCCCTCCCTCCTCTTGCTGCTCTTAAAGGGATACTTCACCGATTTAGCATTCAGCTTTGTATCAGTAGAAACACGGTAGTATTTCTGAATGACCGTGCGTCCCTCCCTCATGTCCCCCTGAGACGAGAGATCTCTGTATTGTGGTTTCTGGTAAAAAAATCTTCCGATGACGTAAAAAAAACGACGATTTTTGCATCGTCGGAAGATTTTTGCCCAGAGTCTGTGGACTACAGCAGCTAGTTCTGCATGTTTTCAACCCGCCCAAAAGGGGGTTGGACTGTCTTTACTGGAAGCGAGGCGATCTCAGACGGAAAAAAAAAATGACTGTCAGCCATCTTGAATCTTCGCTAAACAGGCTCTCTTTTCAGCATTAAACTTCTACAACAGTTATGTGCATTCAAACTACCGCACATGTGTACCACCGGGATACATCGGTACAGATCGGAGAACATGCAGGAAACGTTATTACAGACGGGATACTCGACACACTTCGCGAGCTTCGCCTGCCACGGAGACCAGCACCTCAGCCGATGCCGCTAGCCTGGGTAAGCGGGCTAACGCTAGCCGGCCACCTGTCCCATCAATCCTGCTTGCAAGTGTCCGCTCATTAAACAACAAACTGGACGACATCCACCTTCAACGATGCTCCCAACGCGAGTTCAGAGACTGCTGTGTTTTTGTGGAAACATGGCTGAACAACAGTGTACCGGCACCGGAACTACCGTAAAACTTCAAATAATAGCCGAGTCCCAAATAGACGCCTGTCTCTTCTAACCGCCTGGTGTGACGACAGATTTGGGTAAATAAAGGCCGGTCTCAAATAGAGGCCTGGTCTGGTTTATTTGATCTTTTAAAACCCGTCAGATCGTTTGTTCAAATGTTTTGATTTGATTTCACGTGACAGACGCAACCGTTCGTAAACGACTCATCGCTATGGCAACATAACAAACAGGTTAAGGAACTTTCTTTTAGTCTTCAGTTTTTCTTAATTCTCTCAATACCACCACGGAGACAAAAAGAAAAAAAGTATGATTTGACATTTAAAGCTGACGGTTGTCAAATTTGCCGACACAAAATTCGGGAGAAGCGGCGGCGAGACGTTTCTCGATCGATCCCGAGAGAGCGCGAGAACGGCGTAAACGTAAAGCAGAACTGCGACGTCTGTCCGAGGAAGACGACCAAAGGGCCGGACCGCGAGGTGGAGGGAGGAAGAAGGTCAGTGAAGAGCTGGAGGTGCAGCGTGTGTGATGGATCCACAGCATGCGGGCAAAGCATCGTCAATTAAAGGCCCGTCTCTTATAGACGCCTGTCTCAAATACACGCCGGGGCATTTCGGCCATTTGGGTAAATAGAAGCCCGGGCTATTATTTGAAGTTTTACGGTATCCAGCTACCAGGCTGCTCTCGCCGGCTAAGACTCAAAGCAGCGAAGCAGGTGCATTCTGGGATTTGGTGTCTTTCATCCATATGAGCCAAAAACACATTTTCTGGCTTTTCTCGGCCTAGAAGGCACCAATTTCAATTTTGTTTTCACATTTCTACTACATAAGTGACCCAATTCAAAGACATATTCAGCTTTCCAGCGGTGAAATATGCCTTTAACTTGACTTCTTAGTTTGAGCTGTTTTTCTTACCTAGGACTGTGTGAGCAGGGATTTTATTTCACTCTGGTGTTTGAGATAGCCTGAAAAAAACTTAATAACTCAGTCATTTAGTAAACTGGGGAGCCGTCTCCAAACCCTCTGATTCTATGAAGAGTTTACCTCCTAAAAGCTGAAGTCAGCAGAGTTTTAAATGACAAATGAGCTCTGTTGTCAACAAGTGTTGCTGCGTTCCTCATCACGTACTTTTTCTTTTTTACTTTTAGTACAAACTGCAGCTGCTCTTACAGAGTATGTACTGTTGCCTGCAGTACAGTCTGCAGACATTAGGGACAGAAAACTCTGTGATAACATCGCAGCTTGAACTTTGAGTCTCTTGCTCAGATATGCTGCACAAACGATTGTGGGTCAGAAAAGCACGCTGGCTTGCAAACTGCATCTGGATGCATTAGGACATATTTCTGTCATTCTGCATTTGACATACTATGTATTTAGACATAGTTAATCTTATTCTGTCATACTAATGGTAGTATGGGCATTGCAACACAGCCAGTATCTCTCTCAAAGCGCTCCTCTTCCAGGAATAAACTAAGCTTGGTAACCCCCCCCCCCTCCTCTTGCTGCTCTCACACACAGCCAGCTCCACTCTGTCCTCTCATTTCCTTGTTCCCTCCCCTTCAGATCTACAGTTTGCAGATGGGTGTAACCAACATGCTGGTGAAGTACAACAGAGTATCACATGCTGTTTTTAGATCAGAGCTCAGACTAGTTTCACTTCTCAGGAAGTGAGAGTCAGACAGTCGTTGTCACTGAGCGAGAGGTGAAATGGCGCAGAAAGGAGTTCAGCTGGACCGGGAAACCTTCTCTTGTTCCATCTGTCTGGATCTACTGAAGGATCCGGTGACTATTCCCTGTGGACACAGCTACTGCATGAACTGTATTAAAGCCCACTGGGATGAAGAGGATCATAAGTACATCTACAGCTGCCCTGAGTGCAGGAAGACGTTCACATCGAGGCCTGACCTGCTGAAAAACACCATGTTAGCAGTTTTAGTGGAGGAGCTGAAGAAGACTGGACTCCAAGCTGCTCCTGCTGATCTCTGCTATGCTGGAGCTGAAGATGTGGCCTGTGATGTCTGCACCGGGAGAAAACTGAAAGCACACAAGTCCTGTCTGGTCTGTCTGGCTTCTTACTGTGAGAAACACCTTCAGCCTCATTTTGAATCAGAGACATTCAAGAAACACAAGCTGGTGGAGCCGTCCAAGAAGCTCCAGGAGAACGTCTGCTCTCGTCATGATGAGGTGATGAAGATGTTCTGCCGTACTGATCAGCAGCTTATCTGTTATCTCTGCTCTGTGGAGGAACATAAAGGCCACGACACAGTCTCAGCTGCAGCAGAGAGAGCTGAGAGGCAGAGAGAGCTCGAGGGGAGTCGACTAAACATCCAGCAGAGAATCCAGGACAGAGAGAAAGACGTGAAGCTGCTTCAACAGCAGGCGGAGGCCATCAATCTCTCTGCTGATAAAGCAGTGGAGGACAGCGAGAAGATCTTCACTGAGCTGATCCGTCTCCTGGAGAAAAGAAGCTCTGATGTGAAGCAGCAGGTCAGATCCCAGCAGAAAAGTGAAGTGAGTCGAGTCAAAGAGCTTCAGGAGAAGCTGGAGCAGGAGATCACTGAGCTGAAGAGGAGAGACGCTGAGCTGAAGAAGCTCTCACACACAGAGGATCACAGCCAGTTTCTACACAACTACCCCTCACTGTCACCACTCAGCCAATCAGCATCCAGCATCCATATCCGTCCTCTGAGCTGCTTTGAGGACGTGACAGCGGCCGTGTCAGAAGTCAGAGATAAACTACAGGACGTCCTGAGAGAGAAGAGGACAAACGTCTCACTGACAGGGACTGAAGTGGACGTTTTACTGCCACAACCAGAACCAGAACCAGAGCCCAAGACCAGAGCTGGATTCTTAAAATATTCACGTGACATCACACTGGATCCAAACACAGCTTACACACAGCTGTTATTATCTGAGGGGAACAGAAAAGCAACAGTAACGAGTCAACAACAGTCTTATTCTAGTCACCCAGACAGATTCACTGACTGGTGTCAGGTCCTGAGTAGAGAGAGTCTGACTGGACGTTGTTACTGGGAGGTGGAGAGGAGAGGAGCAGTTTATGTAGCAGTCGCATACAAGAATATCAGGAGAGCAGGGTGGTCGGATGAATGTGGATTTGGATACAATGACAAATCTTGGGCGTTATATTGTAACAACAACAGTTATACATTTTGGTACAACAAAGTCAAAACTCCCGTCTCAGGTCCTGAGTCCTCCAGACTAGGAGTGTACCTGGATCACAGTGCAGGTATTCTGTCCTTCTACAGCGTCTCTGAAACCATGACTCTCCTCCACAGAGTCCAGACCACATTCACTCAGCCGCTCTATGCTGGACTTTATCTTTATTGGTCTGGATCCTCTGCTGAGTTGTGTAAACTGAAATAGACAGAAGTCATTTAAGGGTTAAATTCTGTGTTTTAACTCTTCAACTTATTCAGGGTTCAACAATAACAGTTGCCCGATGGCCCGGGGCAAATAAAACGCCACGTGGGGCAAATAACTATAACAACCCACCTGCCTGTTGATGGTATCATAAAAGACGTCATCGTTCTCTCGCCCCGTCGGAGAACGCTCGCAGATTTGACGGTTTTAACGTTTTGGAAGTTATTTTTTATGTTTTTGGACTTTTTTCTTTTACATTTGACTTGTTTCTTGATGCTTTTTTGAAGTTTTGTTTTACGTTTGCCGTCTCTTTTGATGTTTTTTTGATGGTTTTTTAATGTTTTTTGACACTTTTTTTTACTGAATTTTGACTTTTTTGATATTTTTAACTTTTTTTATGTTTTCTTTAAACGTTTTTGAACGTCTTTTTGTTAACAAATTACGTTGTTTTCCGATGCTTGCGACTTAAAAAAAATTATTCACGTTTTTATTCCGAAGTTTGACATTTTCTCTTTACTTTTTCAACGCTTTTTAAAAAACATTTTTTTCCAACATTCCTCTTGGAGGTTTAAAAAAGAAAGGGGCCAGTAAAAACTGTCTCGGGACAAGTAGAAACCTTAACGTTGAAGCGTGTTATTTTAGTCTCCATGTTTGTTGCTGAGAGCTGATTGTTGAGGCGTTTCTTCGCTGCTCAGAGATCAGCTGTCAATCAAACATTGTGGGCGGGACTTTGACATCTTGTCATTAGTTGTTGTGTAAATGGTTGAGTGTCTTTAGGCGGCGCTCCTTCCTGTGTCTGTTTCACTGCTCGTGATGATGTTTGTTGACCTGAACTGAACATGAAAACTTCTCTGAGCTCTAAATGTTTGATGAATATTTGTATCCATGTATTTGTATGTTGTAGTTTCTCTTCCACTGCATGGCTCTGAAGAGAGAAAGCCCCAGACCTCCTTTATCCTGCACACTTTCTTCTCTTTCTGGACCTTTGGAAAGACTTCTTTATTCACATTTATTTCTTCGTTGGACCAAATGTTGTTATCATTTTGACATACTTGTACTTGACTTGAGTATTTTTTATTTTATGCTACTTTATCTTTCTACATCATCCAAGAGGTAAACATTGTACTTGTCTGACACGCTGTGGTTTTTTGAAAACTTTGATACGATGCAGTACTAAAGTAGTTCACAAAGTATCTATACTTGGCTCCACATTGAAGAACTGCAACATTAAATGCTCTTCCGTGTTTGATATATATTCAATAATAATAAGACACTTTGAAAGGATGCAGTCTGCATAATGAGTACTTTTACTTTTTATACTCTAAGTATATTTTGCTGATAATTCAGTACTTTTACGTAACCCTTGTGATGTCTTTTATTCAACCATGTATTTGCTGGTTGAAAACTGAAAATCAACACTTTCTCTGATGTTTTTTTCTGGGTTTTTTAAACACTTTTGGCGTTTTTCTTTAAATTGTTTCTGTGCTTTTTCTGACGTTTACCTCTTGTTTCCACTACCATGTATAACCACCACTAACACCAACTTATCACCACTAGTTTTACACTTATTTTTGGAATTCATGGTCAATAAACCTCATTTATAGAAAACTATGCCTAATTCTTGAGTTACAAAAGCAGAAATGATCATTTATTTAGACTAATATTAAAGGAAGGATAATCACAGAAGGGTGTCTATGGCAACGTTCAGTCAGGATACTGTTTAGAATACATTTACATTTTTTTCTTCAAATGCTAAAAAATGAAATAAAACACCCTAAAATTCAATGAAAGTGGAGATCTGATATTTTGTTGTACTTGTGAAGCCGTTGTGTGGAATCATCCGTGTTATTTATGGGTAATCAAAATTAGGTAGTTAAGAAGAAACTCATATTTCTGATGTAGAAATCTTGAAAAACGGGTCAAATTTGACCCAAAGACAACACAATGGTTAAGCAACAGTTTAACACTGAGTACTTTGTTCTTGTACTGGAGTATTTTTAAACTGTGATATTTCTTCTACCATTGCTTATACAAAACTATAACACGTTAATAAAACTTGTCGACAAATTCTGTGTGTTTACACTTAAAAAATATCCATAAAACTGCGTACAGCTACATTATAGTGTTACACACCTTTTATTGTTTATATATCTATATATATATATAGATATATAAAAGCTAAATAGGCGTTAGGTCTAAGAGATATCCACACGACAGGCACATGTAAATGCTTCTTTAGATTTATTTTTAATTTCATCATCACAGTGCAAACACATTCACATTTAAGGCCCGTGAGCCTCGTCAGTGCAAACACAAGGCACACAGGATTAAAGGTTCATTTCAAATGTTCCCAGGTCAAACGTTCCCTTCAGGGAATTCCTCACAATTACAAAAAAATCCGTCTCAAAGGCATCGCAGAACTTTTTCTGAAGAAAAAGGCTCTTTATGAATGTTCAATCATTAATACTCAGTGTAAAATATTGTAATATAAGATTTCGTAAAGGCTGAGGCACAAAGTTCGAGCAACATTTGGACACATCGGACTTTTACTCTCAACTTCTTTCAGGTAAAGTTCTGCAGAGATAAAAGAAAGATCAACAATATTTTAGAGACCAGAGCTGAACTCTACAAAGGTTCAGCTTAAAGAGATTGTTCGACGTTTTAGGAAAATCTTGCAGACAGTTAGACGAGAAGATGAACGCCGCTCTTGTGTCTGTACGCTGAATGTGTAGACAGAGGCAGCAGCTGCTTAGCTTAGCTTAGCATAAAGACTGGAAACAGGGGGAAACTGCTAGCCTGGCTCTGTCCACAGGTAACAATATCCGCCTCATAGCAGAAATTTGGGGTTATTTCAACCAAATTTACAAAAAATATAACGTGGATGGATGGCTCCGTACAACCAACTAGTAAAATAAATGATCAGTTTACTACATTCTTTGAATTTGGGTGTTTTATTCAATTTCATAGCATTAGAAGAAAAAAATAACAAGTGAAATGTGAAACTGATGCAGGACACAAGAGGGCGCCTTCATCCTGCTAACCAGGGATGTAGTGGAGGTTAAAGCTCCTCAGCTCACTTTGTCTGCAGCTTTTAGTTAACAACATGTCGTGAAGCTGATGGAAACCTTTTATAATAAACATGCAGTGTGCATTGGACTAGTGGAGGTTTCTTACTGCTAGACTGCTTGAATCTAGGCTGAGTACTTTCTTTAAATAGGCTTCTCTGCTTCACCGTTACTGTATCTGCTGTCTGAGGCAGGGACGTCATCAGGCTTATTTTAGGGGGGTGAAGCTACCATAAAAGGTTCCTAAAACCCCAGAATAATAATAATCAAAATCTTTAGATCCATCACTCACTACAACGAATCAATCTTCCTTCAATCTACCATTCGTCTGTCTGGGTCGTGGTGTAGTGTGGCTGATTTATTTCTATGTCACTTACTGTCAACTGGTGGAAAAGCCAGAGTTTTAGAGGGAGGCTAACGAGCGCCCGGGTGCACGGTAACATTATGTGAATGAGCGACGTAGAGAGTGACTGAAGAGAGAGAGAGCTGATCGACATCAACCCAAAGCAGTGAATCGGAGAAATAAAACGTTTTTGCCGATTTATCACTCAAAATGCATCTAAGCAGCTCACTATCACTAACGTTATCCACATTCATATTCACTGGACTATGATCTGATCATGAGAGTTGTGTCATATAACGCGCGTGGTTTACGCCTTGGACAGGGGGCCGGGGACAAAGCGCGACGTTTTGTTATTGACAAGCTCTTAGAGAGTGCTGATATTTTATGTATACAAGAGACTCTGCAACCCAAACAAGATCTAGATAAACTTAACTCTGTGAATAATAACTTCTATGGCGCAGGTGAGTCGACAACAGATCTAAGTATGGGAATAGTGCGTGGCAGAATACCTGGAGGGGGGGCCATCCTGTGGCATAGGAAACTTGACCCACTGATCGATGTGATTTGATTAGAGGTGGACTGGGCCATAGCAATTAAAGTTGTACATGATAAAAATGTTCTTATTATTTTAAATGTTTACATGCCATATGAATGCTACCAAAATGAAAATGAATATCTTAATAGGCTAGCCTTTATCAGCTCATAAAAGAGAGTGAAAGTACTTGCATTTTTGTGATGGGTGATATGAATGCTGATATGTCAGATGTTAACTCTCTATTTGCCAAACACCTCAATCAATTCTGCCTTGACAGTAAATTATTTCTCTCAAGTAAAATGCTGTTACCAGTAGAAAGTTATACATATATCAGTGAAGCATGGCATTCAACATCTTGGCTAGACCACTGTATATGTACAGCTGATGCTCATGATTGCTTGGAAGTTGAGATTCTGTATGGTCTAGCCACAGCAGATCACATACCTGTCTCCATGATAATAAATCTTGACAGTCTACCTGAGCTGAGTAGCTATGATTATGATGATAATAATGAGCAAAACAGAAGAGTGGACTGGGCAAAGCTCACAGAACATGATCTATGGAAGTACAACGTACTGAGTGATAAAAGTATTAGTGATATTGATATACCGCTTGAAGCTATTTTGTGTGGCAACTTAAATTGTAAGAGTCATAAACATCATAGTGATATAGTTTTTATGTATGACAAAATTGTGAACTGTTTAATTAATGTCAGTAAATTATTCATCCAAGAGAAAAGAAATCACAGGATTAGACCAGGATGGAACGAATATGTGTCTGAACTTCATGTGGAGGCTAAGGAAGCTTTATGGAGCTGGGTTTCATCTGGAAAAGCTAGGTATGGCCCAGAGTTTGAACATAAGAAAAAGGCAAATGCCAGGTTTAAATATGCTGTACGCTTTATCAAAAGTAATGAGCAGACGATGAGGGCAAATTCTATGGCCAGAAAGTTTCAGCAGAATGATTTGTATGAATTCTGGAAGGAAGTGAAGGTTATCAATAACAGCAAGATGCCTTTGCCATCTAGTATTGATGGGATCTCTGGGGATGAAAACATTGCTGAGTTGTGGGGGAAACATTTTAGAGAGATTTTTAACTGTGTTGAGAGTGCTGGATATCATGTTGGTGATATCATTAATAATGATGATGGTGTGATCATTAGACCTGATGAAGTGCGTCATGCTATTGAGAAATTGGCAGTGAACAAAGCGTGTGGTCTTGACCAAATAACAGCTGAACACCTGAAGTATGCAAGCCATAGAATCTCAGTGTTACTTGCTATATGTTTCTCTGGATTATTAGCGCATGGCATATATTACCTGACTCTAAGTTACCTGTACTATTAGTGCCAGTTATTAAGGACAAAACCTGTAAGGTATCAAGCATAGAAAACTACAGGCCAATCGCTCTAGCGAGTATACTCTCTAAAGTGTTAGAACAAATTCTATTTGATAGACTACAAAAATATATAATAACCACTGACAATCAATTTGGTTTTAAAAAGAAACATGGCACAGATTTGTGTATATATGCGCTGAAAGAACTTGCTACCAAGTATAAAAGCCATGGTTCAACAATGTTTTTATGTTTCCTTGATGCTTCTAAAGCTTTTGACCGTGTTAATCACGGTAAACTGTTTATAAAATTACAAGAGCGAGGGGTCCCCCCATACCTAATACGTATCCTGCATTATTGGTACTCCCATCAAACTATGCAAGCTAGATGGGGGAAGACAACATCGGATCTTTTCCCAGTTACCAATGGGGTTAGACAAGGTGGAATATTGTCACCTGTTCTTTTTAATTTGTATATGGATGATCTTTCTAGGACATTAGATGTGTGCAAGACTGGCTGTATGGTGCGGGATACGCGTATTAATCATCTGATGTATGCAGATGATTTAATCGTTATGTCTCCATATAGTGCTGGCCTACAGCAATTGCTTAGAGTTTGTTCAAACTATGGACTACAGTATGACATCAAATTTAATGCAAAAAAGAGTGTTGTAATGATTACCAGAACTAAGGAGGACAGGAAGCTGTGCTTTCCCTCTTTTTACTTGACAGGGCAAGAGCTAAACGTAGTTACTAAAGTAAAGTACTTGGGCCACATTATCAGGGATGACTTTTGTGACGATGATGAAATACAACGCCAGTGCGGTAAATTATATGGACAAGCAAATATGCTGGCACGCAAATTTCATATGTGTACTGAAGAAGTTAAAACATCTCTCTTCAGAGCATACTGTACTCCACTGTATACAGCTCACCTATGGTGCAGCTACAGTAAAGCAAAGATAAATAAGATAAAGGTGGCGTACAATGATGCATCTTGTTGAAGTGTCCAAGATGGACTAGTGCTCGCCATTTGTTTGTGACGAGTAATGTTCCCACCTTCCATGCTGTACTGAGGAATTTTATGTTCATGTGTCGACTAACAGAGTCAAAGAACAACATTTTAACTGCCCTAACTAATCCTTTACTTAGTGACACCAGATACACCTCCCAATTCTGGAAACACTGGAATACGCAGCTGTACTTGTCTTAATTAATTTGTATAGGTATTTGTATGTTTATATGTATGTATGAATGTATGTTTGTTTTGTATGTTCCTTTTATGTAATATGTGGTCAGTGTTGTCTGCATGTATGTATTTATGTTTGTGGGTTTGTTGGTACCCCTCCTCTAATATGTTATGTTGTGTGTGTGCTGTTTTTGATTTTTGTTTTTGGACCTTGAGTCTGTGAATAAAGTTATATATATATTTAAAAACAACAAATTATATAGCCTATCAATTACAGAAAAAGACGTTAACGGCTATGAGGATGATACACCGTCTGAGGGTGGCAGTAGCTCAGGGTTGGGAACCGGAGGGTCGCTGGTTCAAGTCCCCCTCCAAACGCTCAGGGTGCCGGACCAGCAGTCGCAGCCCACTCACTCTAACATTTCTCCATGTGTGCTAGAATAGGACCTGAGCATGTGTGTATTTCAGGCCTGTGTGTAGTGTATATAACAACAGGGTGTTAATTGTAATTTCCCCACTGGTGATTAATAATAACACAAAGTATAAAGTATGAAGTAAGTCTCGTCTCATTGGTGTAAACTGGCAGCTTTCAGAACGCTGCAGATCGCTGCGTTGCAAGAAGCTGCAGGTTTCATCTCTCCAGAATCTTTGGTCTGAACTTGCTACTGCACACACAGTGAGTGACACAGTGAAACTGTAAGTTGTATTTAATGACTTGCTTAACTTTAGCTACGTTTACTTGAGGTAAAGGAAATGGGATATTTTAGTTGACTATGGAAAACAATAGTCTAGCTAGAGTGAAAGAGTGAAAAACAAGAACTAACCGGTGTCTGAAACTCTCTATTCTTTGCCATTAATACAGCCTGCTATCTCTATAGTCCATCCATCCATCCATCGTCGTCCGCTTATCCGTGGTCGGGTCGCGGGGGGAGCAGCTCCAGCAGGGGACCCCAAACTTCCCTTTCCCGAGCCACATTAACCAGCTCTGACTGGGGGATCCCGAGGCGTTCCCAGGCCAGGTTGGAGATGTAATCCCTCCACCTAGTGCTGGGTCTTCCCCGAGGCCTCCTCCCAGCTGGACGTCCCTCCACCTAGTCCTGGGTCTTCCCCGAGGTCTCCTCCCAGCTGGACGTGCCTGGAACACCTCCCTAGGGAGGCGCCCAGGGGGCATCCTTACCAGATGCCCGAACCACCTCAACTGGCTCCTTTCGACGTGAAGGAGCAGCGGCTCTACTCCGAGCTCCTCACGGATGACTGAGCTCCTCACCCTCATCATCTCTAAGGGAGACGCCAGCCCCCCTCCTGAGGAAACCCATTTCGGCCGATTGTACCCTGGATCTCGTTCTTTCGGTCATGACCCAACCTTCATGACCATAGGTGAGGGTAGGAATGAAAACTGACCGGTAGATTGAGAGCTTTGCCTTCTGGCTCAGCTCTCTTTTCGTCACAACTGTGCGATAAACTGAATGTAATACCGCCCACGCTGCGCCGATTCTCCGACCAATCTCCAGCTCCATTGTCCCCTCACTCGCGAACAAGACCCCAAGGTACTTAAACTCCTTCACTTGGGGTAAGGACTCATTCCCTACCTACCTATCTCTATAGTATTAAAACAATATCAGTCTCCACAGAATGTTGTCACTGAAAACTAAATGTCATAGTGTCCCTGTTAATGCTATTGTATACATATATTGTATACCCTTTAGTTCATTGACCAGATGGACATGGACAACGCCCGCCCCCACAGAGCGGGGTTTATCAGAGACTACCTCCAGAATGTGGGAGTGGAGAGGATGGAAGGACCTTCCAGCAGTCCTGACCTCAACCCCATTGAACACTTGTGGGATCAGCTTGGCCGTGCTGTTCGAGTGACCGACACAACCACGTTGGCTGACTTGCGACTAATGCTGGTTGAAGAATGGGATGCCATCCCACAGCAGTGTGTGACCAGGCTGGTGACCAGCATGAGGAGGACGTGCCAGGCTGGTGTGGCTGTGTATGGTTCTTCCACATGCTACTGACGCTCCTGTTTGTTAAATGAATAAATTGTGATATTGCCAATATGTCTTGTTACTTCAGACTTCAATCATCCAATCCACCAAACAACACCAATCAAGAGGCAACAAAGAAAAGCTGTTTGGCATTGTCAGAGAAGATTTGGCAAATGTTTCATTGGCGTAACCCACATACTCAGCTCTGATGCTAATCCCACAAATGCAAGTTCCTTCCAAATATGGCACCATTTAAAAAGGGAAATAATCGTGATTTCCAATGGTATAAGATGTATTGCCAAGAAGCATTGTTACAACAAAGAAATAATCTACCAAACGCAAATTTCCTTATTTTCTGTGTGTAGTTTATTTAAATCCTAATACAACCCCAAATCAGAAAAAGTTTCTGATTTGGGGTTGTAGATAAAACATGAACGTTACCACATGTAGCTCCAGCCGGTTTTAAAGCTCCATATGTTTCTATTTTGTTACGTCGTACTCACTGACTACACGTAGAAAGGTATCTCTGGTCATTTAAAAACACTATATTAGTATAATAGTTTCCATATTTTAAGAAACTAGGCTATAGAGCCGACTGTTGTGTAGGAAACTGAAGGCAGCTGCCGACTGCCTGTCTGCCGCCATAGACAGTTAAAGAAATGGACCAACAGATCCCGTTGCTCTGGACGGAGACCAGTGAAGTCTATTAGAAGAACTTTCCCGGTGATGGCCGAGCGTTACTGCGCAGCCTCAAACTGAGCTTGATGACGTAGATGTGACGTGAGCAACGTGTCTGAACGTTGTAAGTCTTCTGGTAGCTGTGCCGAGAGAAATCTCAATCATTCCCAATCTATCAGAGACGGAGAGCGTAGGTATATGTAAGGAGATAACATAGGCACAGGCTAATTATTGATCACTAAAATGCTAGTTAACATTAGTAATTAAACTAAACAGCTAATGTACGTCGAAACTGCCTGCGAGCTTCTCCTGTACTGTACGGTAATTCCTCTACTATTAGACAGTAAGTCTCGTGGTTATGACCCAACCGTTAGCCTATTTTTATAAAAACGTCTGCTACGGAGCCATAACGTGAGATACAAGGTAACGGAGCCTTTTATACATTGTCGTGTTTCTTTAGAAATAAACAACGGAACAAATGAAGTCTTTAAACGCTTCAGATGTAAAGTTATTGGCTGTCAAAGTGACGGCAAAATGAATGGCAGTCAATGGGATGCTAACGGAGGGTGATAGCTTGTTAGCAACAAAATGGCGCCATAGGAGCTTTGCGTTGTGGAGAGAACCCTCTGGACCCAGAGGACAGGACCTGAGGTGGTGCTGGTCGAGAGGGCTGTCAAGACCTGCGGTCGGGACCTGTGGAGACGCCCTTTGGGGGTGCAGGATGACGCGCAGTGAGACGTGCGATCGACAGAGGAACTGGACCCAGGACAAGAGGGCAGGCTGTCGGACAGCGACGAGTAGGCCTACGCCTAACCACCGGTACTGCACAGACGCACCGACCAGGACGAGCCGGCTGGACAGTACGAGTGCCGCTCTCCTCCGTCCACGCAGGCCAGGGTAAAGACTGTAGTCCCTCTGAAGATAACAGACTGTTTCAGAGCTCTTTTAAGACTTAATGTGTACTTTTGCTGCTAGAAAGAAAAGCATAAAGACCATTTTAAAACAAACCAAGGTCTCTCTGTGTGTGTGTTCAAGCCTGGGAATTTTAAAGAGACTTTTGTGACACATATTTCTGACATGGCCTAGGCTACTATGTATTGGGACATACTAAATCTTTTCCTGGCATACTAATGGTAGTATCGGCATTGCAACACCAAGCGCTCCTCTTTTAGGAATGAAGCTAAACTTGATAACTCCTCCCAGACACATTCTGTTTTTAGATCAGAGCTCAGACTAGTTTCACTTCTCAGGAAGTGAGAATCAGAGAGTCGTTGTCACTGAGCGAGAGGTGAAATGGCGCAGAAAGGAGTTCAGCTGGACCGGGAAACCATCTCTTGTTCCATCTGTCTGGATCTACTGAAGGATCCGGTGACTATTCCCTGTGGACACAATTACTGCATGAACTGTATTAAAGCCCACTGGGATGAAGAGGATCATAAGTACATCTACAGCTGCCCTGACTGCAGGAAGACGTTCACATCGAGGCCTGACCTGCTGAAAAACACCATGTTAGCAGTTTTAGTGGAGGAGCTGAAGAAGACTGGACTCCAAGCTGCTCCTGCTGATCACTGCTATGCTGGAGCTGAAGATGTGGCCTGTGATTTCTGCACCGGGAGAAAACTCAAAGCACACAAGTCCTGTCTGCAATGTCTGGCTTCTTACTGTGAGAAACACCTTCAGCCTCATTATGATGTCGCTCCATTAAAGAAACACAAGCTGGTGGAGCCGTCCAAGAAGCTCCAGGAGAACGTCTGCTCTCGTCATGATGAGGTGATGAAGATGTTCTGTCGTACTGATCAGCAGCTTATCTGTTATCTCTGCTCTGTGGACGAACATAAAGGCCACGACACAGTCTCAGCTGCAGCAGAGAGAGCTGAGAGGCAGAGAGAGCTCGAGGGGAGTCGACTAAACATCCAGCAGAGAATCCAGGACAGAGAGAAAGACGTGAAGCTGCTTCAACAGCAGGCGGAGGCCATCAATCTCTCTGCTGATAAAGCAGTGGAGGACAGCGAGAAGATCTTCACTGAGCTGATCCGTCTCCTGGAGAAAAGAAGCTCTGATGTGAAGCAGCAGGTCAGATCCCAGCAGAAAAGTGAAGTGAGTCGAGTCAAAGAGCTTCAGGAGAAGCTGGAGCAGGAGATCACTGAGCTGAAGAGGAGAGACGCTGAGCTGAAGAAGCTCTCACACACAGAGGATCACAGCCAGTTTCTACACAACTACCCCTCACTGTCACCACTCAGCCAATCAGCATCCAGCATCCATATCCGTCCTCTGAGCTGCTTTGAGGACGTGACAGCGGCCGTGTCAGAAGTCAGAGATAAACTACAGGACGTCCTGAGAGAGAAGAGGACAAACGTCTCACTGACAGGGACTGAAGTGGACGTTTTACTGCCACAACCAGAACCAGAACCAGAACCAGAGCCCAAGACCAGAGCTGGATTCTTAAAATATTCACGTGACATCACACTGGATCCAAACACAGCACACACATGGCTGTTATTATCTGAGGGGAACAGGAAAGCAACATTCACGAGTCAACATCAGTCTTATTCTAGACACCCAGACAGATTCACTGGCTGGTCTCAGGTCCTGAGTAGAGAGAGTCTGACTGGACGTTGTTACTGGGAGGTGGAGAGGAGAGGAGGAGTTATTGTAGCAGTCGCATACAAGAATATCAGCAGAGCAGGGGGGTCGGATGAAAGTCTATTTGGACGAAATGACAAATCTTGGTCGTTAGATTGTATCAACAACAGTTATACATTTTGTTACAACAAAGTCCAAACTCCCGTCTCAGGTCCTGAGTCCTCCAGACTAGGAGTGTACCTGGATCACAGTGCAGGTATTCTGTCCTTCTACAGCGTCTCTGAAACCATGACTCTCCTCCACAGAGTCCAGACCACATTCACTCAGCCGCTCTATGCTGGACTAACGGTTTGTTGGTCTGGATGGTCTTCTGGAGACTCTGCTGAGTTGTGTAAACTGAAATAGACAGAAGTCATTTAAGGGTTAAATTCTGTGTTTTAACTCTTCAACTTATTCAGGGTTCAACAATAACAGTTGCCCGATGGCCCGGGGCAAATAAAACGCCACGTGGGGCAAATAACTATAACAACCCACCTGCCTGTTGATGGTATCATAAAAGACGTCATCGTTCTCTCGCCCCGTCGGAGAACGCTCGCAGAATTTACAGTTTTAACGTTTTGGAAGTTATTTTTTATGTTTTTGGACTTTTTTCTTTTACATTTGACTTGTTTCTTGATGCTTTTTTGAAGTTTTGTTTTACGTTTGCCGTCTCTTTTGATGTTTTTTTGATGTTTTTTGACACTTTTTTTTTACTGAATTTTGACTTTTTTGATATTTTTAACTTTTTTTATGTTTTTTTAAACGTTTTTGAACGTCTTTTTGTTAACAAATTACGTTGTTTTCCGATGCTTGCGACTTAAAAAAAATGTATTCACGTTTTTCCGAAGTTTGACATTTTTTCCGATATTTTTTTTTACTTTTTCAACGCTTTTTAAAAAACATTTTTTCCAACATTCCTCTTGGAGGTTTAAAAAAGAAAGGGGCCAGTAAAAACTGTCTCGGGACAAGTAGAAACCTTAACGTTGAAGCGTGTTATTTTAGTCTCCATGTTTGTTGCTGAGAGCTGATTGTTGAGGCGTTTCTTCGCTGCTCAGAGATCAGCTGTCAATCAAACATTGTGGGCGGGACTTTGACATCTTGTCATTAGTTGTTGTGTAAATGGTTGAGTGTCTTTAGGCGGCGCTCCTTCCTGTGTCTGTTTCACTGCTCGTGATGATGTTTGTTGACCTGAACTGAACATGAAAACTTCTCTGAGCTCTAAATGTTTGATGAATATTTGTATCCATGTATTTGTATGTTGTAGTTTCTCTTCCACTGCATGGCTCTGAAGAGAGAAAGCCCCAGACCTCCTTTATCCTGCACACTTTCTTCTCTTTCTGGACCTTTGGAAAGACTTCTTTATTTACATTTATTTCTTCGTTGGACCAAATGTTGTTATCATTTTGACATACTTGTACTTGACTTGAGTATTTTTTATTTTATGCTACTTTATCTTTCTACATCATCCAAGAGGTAAACATTGTACTTGTCTGACACGCTGTGTTTTTTTGAAAACTTTGATATGATGCAGTACTAAAGTAGTTCACAAAGTATCTATACTTGGCTCCACATTGAAGAACTGCAACATTAAATGCTCTTCCATGTTTGATATATATTCAATAATAATAAGACACTTTCAAAGGAGGCAGTCTGCATAATGAGTACTTTTACTTTTTATACTCTAAGTATATTTTGCTGATAATTCAGTACTTTTACGTAACCCTTGTGATGTCTTTTATTCAACCATGTATTTGCTGGTTGAAAACTGAAAATCAACACTTTTTCTGATGTTTTTTTTCTGGGTTTTTTAAACACTTTTGGCGTTTTTCTTTAAATTGTTTTGGTGCTTTTTCTGACGTTTACCTCTTGTTTCCACTACCATGTATAACCACCACTAACACCAACTTATCACCACTAGTTTTACACTTATTTTTGGAATTCATGGTCAATTAACCTCATTTATAGAAAACTATGCCTAATACTTGAGTAACAAAAGCAGAAATGATCATTTATTTAGACTAATATTAAAGGAAGGATAATCACAGAAGGGTTTCTATGGCAACGTTCAGTCAGGATACTGTTTAGAATACATTTACATTTTGTTCTTCAAATGCTTAAAAATGAAATAAAACACCCTAAAATTCAATGAAAGTGGAGATCTGATATTTTGTTGTACTTGTGAAGCCGTTGTGTGGAATCATCCGTGTTATTTATGGGTAATCAAAATTAGGTAGTTAAGAAGAAACTCATATTTCTGATGTAGAAATCTTGAAAAACGGGTCAAATTTGACCCAAAGACAACACAATGGTTAAGCAACAGTTTAACACTGAGTACTTTGTTCTTGTAGTGGAGTATTTTTAAACTGTGATATTTCTTCTACCATTGCTTATAAAAAACTATAACACGTTAATAAAACTTGTCGACAAATTCTGTGTGTTTACACTTAAAAATATCCATAAAACTGCGTACAGCTACATTATAGTGTTACACACCTTTTATTGTTTATATATCTCTATATATATAGAGATATATAAAAGCTAAATAGGCGTTAGGTCTAAGAGATATCCACACGACAGGCACATGTAAATGCTTCTTTAGATTTATTTTTAATCTCATCATCACAGTGCAAACACATTCACATTTAAGGCCCGTGAGCCTCGTCAGTGCAAACACAAGGCACACAGGATTAAAGGTTCATTTCAAATGTTCCCAGGTCAAACGTTCCCTTCAGGGAATTCCTCACAATTACAAAAAAATCTGTCTCAAAGGCATCGCAGAGCTTTTTCTGAAGAAAAAGGGTCTTTATAAATGTTCAATCATTAATACTCAGTGTAAAATATTGTAATATAAGATTTCCTAAAGGCTGAGGCACAAAGTTCGAGCAACATTTGGACACATCGGACTTTTACTCTCAACTTCTTTCAGGTAAAGTTCTGCAGAGATAAAAGAAAGACCAACAATATTTTAGAGACCAGAGCTGAACTCTACAAAGGTTCAGCTTAAAGAGATTGTTCGACGTTTTAGGAAAATCTTGCAGACAGTTAGACGAGAAGATGAACGCCGCTCTTGTGTCTGTACGCTGAATGTGTAGACAGAGGCAGCAGCTGCTTAGCTTAGCTTAGCATAAAGACTGGAAACAGGGGGAAACTGCTAGCCTGGCTCTGTCCACAGGTAACAATATCCGCCTCATAGCAGAAATTTGGGGTTCTTTCAACCACATTTTCAAAAAATATAACGTGGATGGATGGCTCCGTACAACCAACTAGTAAAATAAATGATCAGTTTACTACATTCTTTGAATTTGGGTGTTTTATTAAATTTCATAGCATTAGAAGAAAAAAATAACAAGTGAAATGTGAAACTGATGCAGGACACAAGAGGGCGCCTTCATCCTGCTAACCAGGGATGTAGTGGAGGTTAAAGCTCCTCAGCTCACTTTGTCTGCAGCTTTTAGTTAACAACATGTCTTGAAGCTGATGGAAACCTTTTATAATAAACATGCAGTGTGCATTGGACTAGTGGAGGTTTCTTACTGCTAGACTGCTTGAATCTAGGCTGAGTACTTTCTTTAAATAGGCTTCTCTGCTTCACTGTTACTGTATCTGCTGTCTGAGGTTAACTTGACTTCTTAGTTTGAGCTGTTTTTCTTACCTAGGACTGTGTGAGCTGGGATTTTATTTCACTCTGGTGTTTGAGATAGCCTGAAAAAGTAGGAGTTAAAGGAGAAGTCCGGGCAATTTTTACGTTAATCTTGATCGCTATACGAGTGCGAGTACTGTCGATAGCCAAAACAACGAGCCAAATCGGTGTTAGCAACACGGAGCTGCTGCAGCTCTGCCCAGAGCTCCCACTTTGCTAAAACAGCAATTATGGGGGCATAAGATAAAGAGTGCCTTTGTGCCTCTGAACAGACACAAAATGCAATTAAAATGTCTGCAACATGAACGGGGCTCGTACCTGACAACAAGATGTGTTTTCAACTCAGACATCCTGCCGCTAGCTCGCCCTGCTACCTGCTAGCTGCTAGCTGGCGTCCGGGAGCGTGTTCAGCCAGGCGTCTGTGTAACCATCACGCAGCAGTTCTGTGTGTATTTGTACCTCATATTCATATCATCTGTTGTGTGTGACATCGATCTGGCGTTGAGTAGGAGTCTTGTCGGTGGCGATCTGTGTGGTCGCTAGTTTCCTTAGCCGGGCTAACAGGCCCGACCGGCATCCTTCGGATTCCTCCCCGCCTTCCTCGCCTGCCGCGGCCGACAACAATCCATGAGCACCCGCTGGTCTGGTGGATGTCCTCCGGAGGACAAATCATGCCTTCGGGGCGAACTTTTGAAGTTTATTCCCCCCTCAAAAATAGATAATTGAGCACTGTAGTGGTTATGATCATATCAGTGACTATGTAACTACATGGAAGTGTAGCTCTAGCTCCATAGTTAGCTACGTTACTCCAAGCTTCTTCCCTTGTGAAGTTCACATCCGCTCTTCACGCTTCGATCTGCACACTGCTGTTTACCTTCCTGCTACAACTGAATTTACACGGAACTTCAGCGCGAGACTACAGCTAGCCTTCTGTAACGCTACTGTACAAGGCACAGACATAATTTGGTCCGTTTCTATAGTTACATAGTCACGGATATGATCATAACCACTACAGTGGTTCAAAATGTCATGGATTGTTGTCGGCCGCGGCAGGCGAGGAAGGCGGGCCTAAAATTCAAGACTTGTCTTTATTTTTGCAACTAAACAAAATAGACATACTTATGATTTCCGAAACTCATCTGGATCACTTCATAGACAATTCAGATGTTGATATAGGGGGGGTTTTCAATTCATAGAAATGATCAAAACAGGTTTGGAGGTGGTGTTGCCATTTATATACGGGATCATTTCCCTGTTAAACCGAGACATGACTTAATGGTTGATGATGTTGAAGTGTTATGGTTACAGGTACATCTTCCACATTTAAAACCGATTATTCTTCGGTGTTGTTATAGGCCACCTAGTGCCAGGATAGAGTATGTAAATGGTTTATGTAATATGCTAGACAAGGTGGCTGAGGAAAACAGAGAGTTATACTGGCTGGGTGATCTAAATATTGATTGGCTGTCTGATACTTGTCCTCTGAAGAATAAGATTAAAACCATGACAGACACCTGTGGTTTATCTCAATTAATAGATCGACCAACAAGAGTTTCTAGCAATAATACAGGATCTTTAACATCAAAATGTATTGATCACATTTACACTAATAATCCTGATATGTGCTCAACACCTATTTCTGTAACAGTTGGCTTTAGTGATCACAACTGTATTGCTGTCTCCAGGAGAACTAAGCTACCTAGAGCCTGTCCTAAAATTATTATGAAAAGATCTTATAGGGCATTTAATGAGGAGTGTTTTCTAAATGAATTGGATAATATTAAATGGAATTTGATAAGTGACATTGATGATGTGGATGTATCCCTTAATTTATTTATGGATTGTTTTATGAGAGTTGTTAACTATCATGCCCCACTAAAGAAATTTACAGTTAAAGCCAAAAGTGCTCCTTGGGTTGATACTGAGTTAAGGAGCTTAATGGCTCAAAGGGAAGAGGCTAAAAAGGTTGCGGTTCTTTCTGACTCTCTTGAGGACAGAAAACTTTATTGTACTTTAAGGAATCAGGAGACCAAGGAGAACAGAGCGAAAAAGAAAAACATATTTTCAGAAGAGAATTGATGACAGTGGTACAGATAGCAAGAGAATGTGGAACGTACTCAATGAAATCATGGGGGAAAAATCTACTTGTACTTCTTTTGTTGAATTGAATGGAGTTTATTTGATTAAGCCAATACAGATTGCAAATTATTTGAATGATTATTTTGTTAATAAGGTTTCTAACTTTAGAGAGACAATCAAATACACTGTTGATTCCAACTCAAATGAGCTAATTGAAAGATGTATTATGAAAGATAAACTGTGTAGTTTTGAATTTCATCAGGTTAATGTTGTGCAGGTGGAAATGTTGTTGAGATCTTTGACTGTTGGTGGGTCTGCTGGTACAGACGACTTGGATAGTTATCAGCTGGACATATTTCTAAAGCATTTTTAACAGATGTCTGATTAGTGGCGTGTGCCCAAAACTTTGGAAGGAGGGTAAGATAATCCCTTTACCCAAAGACACAAAATCAACTTTCTGTGGTCCAAATAGTAGGCCTGTTAGCATTTTACCTATTCTAAGTAAATTACTAGAAAAGATTGTTTCTGAGCAAGTACAAGATTACTTTGCTAACAATGATTTGACTACGATGTCTCAGCATGCTCATAGGTTTGGTCATTCCACCTGCACTGCAATGACACAAATGTCGGATAGCTGGCTAACATCGATTGGTAACTCAATGCTAGTGGGTACACTACTACTAGACTTCAGTGCTGCCTTCGATGTAATTGACCATGAAATTTTGATTTCCAAACTTATTAGTTATGGTTTTACTTCCTCATCAATCAAGTGGTTTAAGAGCTATTTGTCGGAGAGGTCGCAAAGAGTTTATTTTAACGGTGCATCATCTTCTAGTAAGTCCCTGGATTGTGGTGTTTTTCAAGGAAGTTGCCTCGGACCTTTGTTATTTTCAATTTTTACAAATGATATGCCGTATATACTCAGTAAGGCTAAATTGACTATGTTTGCTGATGATTCTACTCTTTATTATGCAGCCTCTACATGTTCAGAGCTTAATCAGGTTCTGTCTTGTGAGATTAGCAAATTGCATAACTGGATCAAAACAAATAAACTTGTCCTAAATATTTCAAAAACTACTAGTATAATATTTGGTTCTAAGTATAGATTATCTGATAATCCTAAAATTAGTAAAGTAAATGGTCAAAATGTACAGCAAGTAAAAAAGGTGAAGCTTCTTGGACTTTGGCTTGATTCTACATTGTCATGGTCTGACCACATCAACAAAGTTGTTGCTAAAATGGGCAGAGCTGTTGCAGTAACGCGTAAATGTGCACAATTTCTAAATTCACGGTTGTTTAGTCGTGTTGTTTGTACATTGGTTTTGTGTCATTTGGATTACTGTTCTGTTGTACGGTCTGCTGCATCAAGCAGTCATTTAAAAAAATTACAAGTGGCTCAAAATAAGGCTGCAAGACTGGTTCTTGGTTGTTCTCCGAGAACTAGTGTCGCAGAGATGCATGAACGTCTTGCTTGGCCGCTGGTCAAGAACAGACTATCCGCTAATATGTTAGTATATTTTCACAGAATTATTAACACTCGGATTCCAATTTTTTTTTATGACAATAGAATTTACTATTCAGATATGCATTCACATTACACAAGAGGGGCGAATAGTCGACAGATTTCTTTACCCCTACCTGAATCTGACTCTATGAAGAGGACCGTTTTTTATAGGTCAGTTGTTGTTTTGGAACAATCTTCCAGTTGGGGTTCGTGAAATTAAGGGAAAATCTGGTTTCAAACAAAGACTAAGAATGTATTTGTTTTCAACATCATAATATCGTCTGGATTGGTTAAGTGAGGCTGTATTATGTGCTATGTTGTTTTGCATTATTTTATCATTATTTGAATCAGTACTTCTTGCATTGTTACTTCTTTTTGTTCTTTTATGTGTAATTATATATGATATTTTTGTGAGTAATTGTGACTGTAATTATTGGGTTTTGTATGTATTGTTTGGACCCCAGGAAGACTAGCTGTCGTCTCGGCGCCAGCTAATGGGGATCTTTTTAAATAAACAAATAAACAAATAAACTTCCAGTTCGAGAACGCTACCTTTGAATTTCCCTGGCTCGTTGCCATTGTCGTGTGTCCTGTGTTTAGTGGTAGTCAGAGCGTGCAGCAGGGCATCCGCCCACCCAGCCAATCATCATCGCATTTAGTACAATGTCACCCCCCCCCCCCTCTGCTCTCTCCAGGCAGCTGATGTGTAGCCAAAGCCTGACACCTCGCGCTTCATTCAACCAAATTGTAGTAAGGCGCCACTTTACATTCTCAGTAACGATAACGCCGTTGCAACGGTGGGAAAAGTAATTAATTAGATTACTCCTTTACTGAGAAAAAATAACACTGTTAGTAATGACATTATGCTTAAAGGTATAGTGGAGGATTTTCTTTTTCCGGGTGGATCATCAAGACTATTGGTCCTCCTAGTTGTCAATCATTCTGCTGATACGTGTACGTAAGGCCGTCGTACGTGCTCGTCCCGAGGTAGTTTTAGCTTTCTGCGGCCTCTAGCCCGACCGCCTTCTCCCCGCTCTCGGCTGGTGCTGGCTCTTGCGCCCCCGCCCCGACATCTTGTTGTCAGGTACGAGCCCCGTTCATGTTGCAGACATATATGTGTGCTGCAGTGAGGTCACTTGAATATTAAACCATTTTGTAGGACCTTAAAGATAAATAAATAAATAAAACGGAAACATGAATCTCACAGATATGTATTGATATGACACACAGATCAATAAAATCTAAGCCAATCTCCTGTCTAAAACACTTCTCATATGTATTAGGAGTCAACCTGTGAAGAAATTAACATTATAACTTATACAGTTGACAAAATATCTACATTTTTAAAAAAAAAGTCCAGACGCTTTTGCCCTCATGACATGCACTTATGCCAATAATCAAAATAATAATGTCATATTTATTTATATAACACTCACAGTTCTGCTACATATATATATTTGGAGTCACCCAGTTAAAAAATAAACATAATTAACGTTATAAGACATATAAACAACAAGCTATTTACATTTCTCCATAAAAGGCCCAAATGTATCCAAAAAATCAAAACAGTGAGTCTCCCTTCTCTGTAGAACGGGTTACAAAACGAATAGACGATCTTTGTAGTCAAAGAACACCTTTTGTTCACTTGGTTGCATCGTTGCTGGCTTGTAGTGAGCCATCATTCCCTATCGTAGAAGATCTCTGCTCTCGAAAGACCGGTTTCCATTGGTTTGCAGACAATAACAAAGCCCCAATGCATTCTGGGAAACCGGACCACGGAAGCAAACGCCGATCGGTGCAGATGAACGGCCGAAAAATCATAAATTATGGACATAAAGTTTATCGATCTTGGATGTAAGAGTTTGGATTTATTGCTCAACCACCCCGAAAAAAGGCACAAGTTCCAGGCTGGATACAAAACCTCCCGTGAAGGCTAGAAGGACAGCAAAGAGACGCTCGTTAGCGTTAGCTTGTTAGCTGCTAACTGCAAAAAAAGGTAAGACGATCGCTCTTATGGTTATTAAATGATTAAAATATGATTAAAAGGTGCCGTTGCGTAGTCGTCCACGACGCCTTAGGTATCTGATTGCATTTTGTGTCTGCTCAGAGGCACAAAGGCACTCTTTATCTTATGCCCCCATAATTGCTGTTTTAGCAAAGTGGGAGCTCTGGGCAGAGCTGCAGCAGCTCCGTGTTGCTAACACCGATTTGGCTCGTTGTTTTGGCTATCGACAGTACTCGATCACGTATAGCGATCAAGATCAACGTAAAAATTGCCCGGACTTCTCCTTTAAGGTCGGTTTTATTTTACTCTAATCTGTCAAGGACAGTGTTTGAGTTATTGTAAACAATATAAAGTTTAATTTAACTTAATAACAGGACAACTCAGTCATTTAGTAAACTGGGGAGCCGTCTCCAAACCCTCTGATTCTATGAAGAGTTTACCTCCTAAAAGCTGAAGTCAGCAGAGTTTTAAATGACAAATGAGCTCTGTTGTCAACAAGTGTTGCTGCGTTCCTCATCACGTACTTTTTCTTTTTTACTTTTAGTACAAACTGCAGCTGCTCTTACAGAGTATGTACTGTTGCCTGCAGTACAGTCTGCAGACATTAGGGACAGAAAACTCTGTGATAACATCGCAGCTTGAACTTTGAGCCTCTTGCTCAGATATGCTGCACAAAGGATTGTGGGTCAGAAAAGCACGCTGGCTTGCAAACTGCATCCGGATGCATTAGGACATATTTCTGTCATTCTGCATTTGACATACTATGTATTTAGACATACTTAATCTTATTCTGTCATACTAATGGTAGTATGGGCATTGCAACACAGCCAGTATCTCTCTCAAAGCGCTCCTCTTCCAGGAATAAACTAAGCTTGGTAACCCCCCCCCCCCCCCCCTCCTCTTGCTGCTCTCACACACAGCCAGCTCCACTCTGTCCTCTCATTTCCTTGTTCCCTCCCCTTCAGAGCTACAGTTTGCAGGTGGGTGTAACCAACATGCTGGTGAAGTACAACAGAGTATCACATGCTGTTTTTAGATCAGAGCTCAGACTAGTTTCACTTCTCAGGAAGTGAGAGTCAGACAGTCGTTGTCACTGAGCGAGAGGTGAAATGGCGCAGAAAGGAGTTCAGCTGGACCGGGAAACCTTCTCTTGTTCCATCTGTCTGGATCTACTGAAGGATCCGGTGACTACTCCCTGTGGACACAGCTACTGCATGAACTGTATTAAAGCCCACTGGGATGAAGAGGATCATAAGTACATCTACAGCTGCCCTGAGTGCAGGAAGACGTTCACATCGAGGCCTGACCTGCTGAAAAACACCATGTTAGCAGTTTTAGTGGAGGAGCTGAAGAAGACTGGACTCCAAGCTGCTCCTGCTGATCACTGCTATGCTGGAGCTGAAGATGTGGCCTGTGATTTCTGCACCGGGAGAAAACTCAAAGCACACAAGTCCTGTCTGCAATGTCTGGCTTCTTACTGTGAGAAACACCTTCAGCCTCATTTTGAATCAGAGACATTCAAGAAACACAAGCTGGTGGAGCCGTCCAAGAAGCTCCAGGAGAACGTCTGCTCTCGTCATGATGAGGTGATGAAGATGTTCTGTCGTACTGATCAGCAGCTTATCTGTTATCTCTGCTCTGTGGAGGAACATAAAGGCCACGACACAGTCTCAGCTGCAGCAGAGAGAGCTGAGAGGCAGAGAGAGCTCGAGGGGAGTCGACTAAACATCCAGCAGAGAATCCAGGACAGAGAGAAAGACGTGAAGCTGCTTCAACAGCAGGCGGAGGCCATCAATCTCTCTGCTGATAAAGCAGTGGAGGACAGCGAGAAGATCTTCACTGAGCTGATCCGTCTCCTGGAGAAAAGAAGCTCTGATGTGAAGCAGCAGGTCAGATCCCAGCAGAAAAGTGAAGTGAGTCGAGTCAAAGAGCTTCAGGAGAAGCTGGAGCAGGAGATCACTGAGCTGAAGAGGAGAGACGCTGAGCTGAAGAAGCTCTCACACACAGAGGATCACAGCCAGTTTCTACACAACTACCCCTCACTGTCACCACTCAGCCAATCAGCATCCAGCATCCATATCCGTCCTCTGAGCTGCTTTGAGGACGTGACAGCGGCCGTGTCAGAAGTCAGAGATAAACTACAGGACGTCCTGAGAGAGAAGAGGACAAACGTCTCACTGACAGGGACTGAAATGGACGTTTTACTGCCACAACCAGAACCAGAACCAGAGCCCAAGACCAGAGCTGGATTCTTAAAATATTCACGTGAAATCACACTGGATCCAAACACAGCAAACACACAGCTGTTATTATCTGAGGGGAACAGGAAAGCAACATTCACGAGTCAACAACAGTCTTATTCTAGTCACCCAGACAGATTCACTGACTGGTATCAGGTCCTGAGTAGAGAGAGTCTGACTGGACGTTGTTACTGGGAGGTGGAGAGGAGAGGAGGAGTTGATGTAGCAGTCGCATACAAGAATATCAGCAGAGCCGGGTTGTTGGATGAATGTCTATTTGGATACAATGACAAATCTTGGGCGTTAGATTGTAACAACAACAGTTATATATTTTGGTACAACAATGTCCAAACTCGCGTCTCAGGTCCTGAGTCCTCCAGACTAGGAGTGTACCTGGATCACAGTGCAGGTATTCTGTCCTTCTACAGCGTCTCTGAAACCATGACTCTCCTCCACAGAGTCCAGACCACATTCACTCAGCCGCTCTATGCTGGACTTTGGCTTTGTTCTGTATCATCTGCTGAGTTGTGTAAACTGAAATAGACAGAAGTCATTTAAGGGTTAAATTCTGTGTTTTAACTCTTCAACTTATTCAGGGTTCAACAATAACAGTTGCCCGATGGCCCGGGGCAAATAAAACGCCACGTGGGGCAAATAACTATAACAACCCACCTGCCTGTTGATGGTATCATAAAAGACGTCATCGTTCTCTCGCCCCGTCGGAGAACGCTCGCAGATTTGACGGGTTTAGCGTTTTTGAAGTTATTTTTTATGTTTTTGGACTTTTTTCTTTTACATTTGACTTGTTTCTTGATGCTTTTTGTTTTTTCATGCTTTTTTGAAGTTTTGTTTTACGTTTGCCGTCTCTTTTGATGTTTTTTTGATGTTTTTTGAATGTTTTTTGACACTTTTTTTTACTGAATTTTGACTTTTTTGATATTTTTAACTTTTTTAATGTTTTTTTAAACGTTTTTGAAAGTGTTTTTCTTAACAAATGACGTTGTTTTCCGATGCTTTCGACTTAAAAAAAATGTATTCACGTTTTTCCGAAGTTTGACATTTTTATGATGTTTTTCTTTACTTTTTCAACGCTGTTTAAGTTTTTTTTTTTCCAACATTCCTCTTGGAGGTTTAAAAAAGAAAGGGGCCAGTAAAAACTGTCTCGGGACAAGTAGAAACCTTAACGTTGAAGCGTGTTATTTTAGTCTCCATGTTTGTTGCTGAGAGCTGATTGTTGAGGCGTTTCTTCGCTGCTCAGAGATCAGCTGTCAATCAAACATTGTGGGCGGGACTTTGACATCTTGTCATTAGTTGTTGTGTAAATGGTTGAGTGTCTTTAGGCGGCGCTCCTTCCTGTGTCTGTTTCACTGCTCGTGATGATGTTTGTTGACCTGAACTGAACATGAAAACTTCTCTGAGCTCTAAATGTTTGATGAATATTTGTATCCATGTATTTGTATGTTGTAGTTTCTCTTCCACTGCATGGCTCTGAAGAGAGAAAGCCCCAGACCTCCTTTATCCTGCACACTTTCTTCTCTTTCTGGACCTTTGGAAAGACTTCTTTATTTACATTTATTTCTTCGTTGGACCAAATGTTGTTATCATTTTGACATACTTGTACTTGACTTGAGTATTTTTTATTTTATGCTACTCTATCTTTCTACATCATCCAAGAGGTAAACATTGTACTTGTCTGACACGCTGTGGTTTTTTGAAAACTTTGATATGATGCAGTACTAAAGTAGTTCACAAAGTATCTATACTTGGCTCCACATTGAAGAACTGCAACATTAAATGCTCTTCCATGTTTGATATATATTCAATAATAATAAGACACTTTCAAAGGAGGCAGTCTGCATAATGAGTACTTTTACTTTTTATACTTTAAGTATATTTTGCTGATAATTCAGTACTTTTACGTAACCCTTGTGTTGTCTTTTATTCAACCATGTATTTGCTGGTTGAAAACTGAAAATCAACACTTTTTCTGATGTTTTTTTCTGGGTTTTTTAAACACTTTTGGCGTTTTTCTTTAAATTGTTTCTGTGCTTTTTCTGACGTTTACCTCTTGTTTCCACTACCATGTATAACCACCACTAACACCAACTTATCACCACTAGTTTTACACTTATTTTTGGAATTCATGGTCAATAAACCTCATTTATAGAAAACTATGCCTAATTCTTGAGTTACAAAAGCAGAAATGATCATTTATTTAGACTAATATTAAAGGAAGGATAATCACAGAAGGGTTTCTATGGCAACGTTCAGTCAGGATACTGTTTACATTTTTTTCTTCAAATGCTAAAAAATGAAATAAAACACCCTAAAATTCAATGAAAGTGGAGATCTGATATTTTGTTGTACTTGTGAAGCCGTTGTGTGGAATCATCCGTGTTATTTATGGGTAATCAAAATTAGGTAGTTAAGAAGAAACTCATATTTCTGATGTAGAAATCTTGAAAAACGGGTCAAATTTGACCCAAAGACAACACAATGGTTAAGCAACAGTTTAACACTGAGTACTTTGTTCTTGTAGTGGAGTATTTTTAAACTGTGATATTTCTTCTACCATTGCTTATACAAAACGATAACACGTTAATAAAACTTGTCGACAACTTCTGTGTGTTTACACTTAAAAAATATCCATTAAACTGCGTACAGCTACATTATAGTGTTACACACCTTTTATTGTTTATATATCTATCTATATATATATATATAGATATATAAAAGCTAAATAGGCGTTAGGTCTAAGAGATATCCACACGACAGGCACATGTAAATGCTTCTTTAGATTTATTTTTAATTTCATCATCACAGTGCAAACACATTCACATTTAAGGCCCGTGAGCCTCGTCAGTGCAAACACAAGGCACACAGGATTAAAGGTTCATTTCAAATGTTCCCAGGTCAAACGTTCCCTTCAGGGAATTCCTCACAATTACAAAAAAATCTGTCTCAAAGGCATCGTAGCACTTTTTCTGTCTTCCACTTTAAAAAAAAAAAAAAAAGGCTCTTTATGAATGTTCAATCATTAATACTCAGTGTAAAATATTGTAATATAAGATTTCGTAAAGGCTGAGGCACAAAGTTCGAGCAACATTTGGACACATCGGACTTTTACTCTCAACTTCTTTCAGGTAAAGTTCTGCAGAGATAAAAGAAAGACCAACAATATTTTAGAGACCAGAGCTGAACTCTACAAAGGTTCAGCTTAAAGAGATTGTTCGACGTTTGAGGAAAATCTTGCAGACAGTTAGACGAGAAGATGAACGCCGCTCTTGTGTCTGTACGCTGAATGTGTAGACAGAGGCAGCAGCTGCTTAGCTTAGCTTAGCATAAAGACTGGAAACAGGGGGAAACTGCTAGCCTGGCTCTGTCCACAGGTAACAATATCCGCCTCATAGCAGAAATTTGGGGTTCTTTCAACCAAATTTACAAAAAAATATAACGTGGATGGATGGCTCCGTACAACCAACTAGTAAAATAAATGATCAGTTTACTACATTCTTTGAATTTGGGTGTTTTATTCAATTTTATAGTATTTGAAGAAAAACAATTGATGAAAGAATGTTGAAAAAAAGTGACGAAAATGTCGGAAAAAAGGTTAAAAAAAAGCGCAAAAACATCTGGAAAGTGACAAAAATGTCGAAAAAAGTGACAAAAACGTCGGGAAAAGCAACAAAAGTGTTGAAAATATATTTATAATTTTAAATTTTGACCCAGAAAATTAAAAAGTTGCATGGTTGACGGGAAGACGACACGAGGGTTAAACAAACGTTGGAGCTTTCGAGCTTTTTATGTGCTCAGCTAAAACGCTGCTTGTGAACGCTTCATACGGACCGGACAGACACGAGAGCATCAATCTTCTAAGATAACTGTCCAAGAAGTGGATTTCCTAAAACGTGGAGCTCTTCCTTTAACGACGACTAGATGAGTGACAGCTGCAGCGTACGTGCGAAACTTTGGTTGCGTATCGTTTAGGAACAAATGTTGAGACGCCATTCTGCACCTCGGACATCGTAAAGAGCAGAAGTAAGTTTATAGTGCAGTTTATACGCAGAGAGACACGTCTGCTCAAAATAAACTGGACGAGAAGTTTATCTGGATATAATGAGAGATAAATGAGCACAGCTCAGGTAGAAAAAACTGACCTTTTTCACAGCGGACATTTGGACTCGTCGTGGTAAGAGAAGCGCAGGTGTTAGTAATAACATTAAAAGGAAAAGTTTGACATCACGCTTATTTGCTTCCTGGTGGAGGTTCTGTACAAAGACGCGTACAACTACTATTTATACTACTAAGAGGAGTATTTCTTCAGTTACACTTTACTTGAAGGTATCTACATGAGAGTGACATGACACTGTCGTGATTATGCGATCGTATAATTCAACGCATAATCAGCCGAAGTCTGCATATTTATGCGGGGGGGCCGCATTTTTTTCAAATACGCCGCACTTTCGCCGCATAAATTGCAGATTTCCACGCAAAATATGCGGGGCTTGCATGATTTCATAATGCCCGCATTTATGTTGCAAAAAAGTCACATATATCTCAGCAGAAAGTTGAAAAATGTTGCATTTACTTCACACAAGAGCAGCCATTTTCCCCTGTTGCCATGGGAACGTTATGAAGTGACGTCATTTCACCTAGTGAGAGCACGGTGTTGGGGGGGAATCACTTTTTCTCTTTTTCATCAAACTGAAGTTTTTGCCTGTTCCCGCAATTTCATCGCATAAAATTGCATAAATATCCCGCATATTCCATCACATTTTTTAAGAAAACGTGCCGCATAATCAAGGATTTTTGCCCCCAACAATCACAAAAAAAATGCATTTTTCTGGAGCGACTGATCATAAACGTTTATGACTTGTTTATGTTTACGACACGTCCTAAAGGTTAGAGAAGCGAGCTTGTGACCGGGAGGTCGTCGGTTCAATCCCCAGACCGACAGGATCAAATCTGGGTGAAGGAAGTGAAAGAGCAGCGCCACTGAGGTGCCCTTGAGCAAGGCCCTTAACCTCCAACCGCTCCAGTGGAGCTGCTCAGTGGCAGCAGATCACACTGTGGTTGTACTGGGCAGCTTCCAGGCAGGAATGTGGAATTGTGGGAATGTGATCAGGGCGTTCCTGCAAAAGAGAGGCTTCCTCTCAGTGAACCTTTTCTGAATAAATAAAAAAAATAAAGTGTCATGTCACTCTTACGTAGATACCTTCAAGTAAAGTGGAACCATTTCTTCTTTACCGACCAAGAAATAGTCCGGGACAAAACCGGTGTACACTTAGTTATGAACTGAAGAAGATATAACACGTTAATCAGTGAGCTTCAGCTTCACTGCTGCACAGAGCCAGGCTAGCTGTTTCCCCCTGTTTACAGTCTTTATGCTAAGCTAAGCTAAGCTAATGCTAAGCTAACCAGCTGCTGGCTGTACTTTTCATATTTAGCTCCAACATCTCTAAAAAAGATATTGGAGAACAGAACAGAAACCTTGCACACTGAGTCCGATGCGTGTTAATTAATTAAACAATACAACATCTGGCTTTTAATTTGGAGTAATGTTATTGTATTATTTTTATTTAGTGTTTTTTCCAAATGTTTATTTTATTCCGTTGGTCGTCTACATGTTATTTGTCTTATTGTTGCTTTTTTTCTAGTAAAGTGTAACCCTTGTTTTCTCCTCTGTGTATTAATGTTGTGATGATGTTCTGTGTAGCACTTTAAGCTGCATGCTTTGCACCAAAGGTGCTATATACATAAATAAAAGCTACAGTTAAAATGTCTTCAAGCACTGAGGATGACTCAGTTGTTATTTGTTGAAATATTGGCTCCATCCAATCCAGTGGCTCAGTTTGATGCTTTACTAGAGATACTGAAGACGTTTATTAAAGAAGAACAATTTCCACTAACAGATTGATCCTGAAGGATCTCTAAAAATGTCACAACACCTTAAAAATGATTCCTACGGATGCAAAAAAAAGCTGAAAATGTAACCTGATCTGATTTAATGACGTATATATGACGTGTAGGTTTTGGAGGCAGCGTGACTGACGCAGCGTGATGTCGTATTTAACCCCCCCCGTTGTCGTCCCGGCGACCATTAACTTGTTGTCCTTCCGGGTCTGAATTGAAAACTATTTTTATTTTGTGCTTTTTCCAACGTTTTAGTATGATTTTGACGCCGTTTTAAACATTTTTGTCACCTTTTGGTTTATTCATGGTCAACAAACCTAATTTAAATGACATTATGCCTAATTTGTTAGTTTAAAAAAGCAGAAATTATGAATTATTTTAACTAACAGTTAAAGTCAGAGGATGTTGAGTAGATATTCACAGACTGGTTTATGTTAAAGTTTAGTCAGGATACTGTTTTAAAACCCTTTATACGTTTTTTTTTTAAATGCTATAAAACTGAATAAAAACACCCAAAATTCAATGCAAGTCATTATTAATTTTACCTGCAAAGAACGCTGTATGGCTTCCATACAACGCACATATGCATCCGAGGCATGTTTGGGGCAATTTGGATGAAAGAAATCCACATTTCTGATATAAAAAAAACTCAGAAAACGCATCAAATTGGACCCGAGGACAACACAAGTCTCTGGCCGTTCTTTGAGTCTGTTTCTAGCGTGTGGAAATGTCGGACTCTGTGTGCAAGGGGCCGTTACTCACAGTAGGAAAGAGAATAAGCGTATTTTCCCAGAACGCCAAAGCATCCTTTCCCAATGGCTCGGTTCTGTCCAAGTGTCCCAGTATAAACCATGACAGCGTGACAGTGAGCCAGCACATGCACAACCCCAGGACCCTGAAACTGGAGCAGCTGGACAGAATCCAGCCATCGCTCATATGATTATTAACACCTGTGCTTTTCCTTCCCCAGACGAGTCCAAATGTAAAAACATGGTTATGAAAACGGCCGCGGCAACGATCATACTTGTGGTAAAAACGGTCAGATAAACCGACCCCATCTTCCACAGAGTCCGTGTTTGGCGGCTTCCTGCAGCGCGGCGCCTCTTTCTTTACTTGATGTCGCGGCAGCTGTCGCCCTGACACGACTGCAGCTTTATGAGCTGCTGGTTCATCGCCTGCAGGAACGTCGGGTCCATCTTCTTCCAGACGTTCTCCAGCTGGTGGGGGTCCGACGCCAGGTTGTACACTTCTACAAACGACTGGGGGAGGGGAGGGGGGGGACACACAAAAAAAGAAGATCAGACGCTGAGCTTCTTCACATCCGTCGTCACAGAATTTAGGGGGACTCGAGCCACAGTCGTGCCGTATACCTCGCTGTCTGCAAACTCGCAGTACTGTAGGTCGTGGTCTTTGTTGAGGGTCCGGACGCAGGCGTACGTGTTGTTGAAGGCGTCTTCACACACGCAGTCTGGGAAACATTGCTAAAAAAAAGAAAGAAAAGAAAGAGTGTTAAGTTAGTGCTGCAACTAAGAACTACTGTCACCATGTTTCCAGATGAAAGCCATTAGTTCCACGACTCTGATGATGTTTTAATGAGCAGGTTGTTGTTGGACCTGCCGCCTGCAGAGGGAAGCAAACGCACAAACGTAGTGAAGCAAGTCATCAACGACTAAGGAATGCATCAACTTCCTCAGCAAATACTTTTAAAAGCCCATGTTTTACATGTCTGGAAACACGCATTGTTCATTGATGTCTTTCTTTACATTTGTAGGATAAGAAAGATACACACAGTGAGTATGTTTACATGCACATTAACATTCCCCCCTTATTCTGAATATGACAATATTCTGCATTTGATAAAGGTCATGTAAACAGCATATTCAGTTTGGAGTTTCCTGAATTTAGGATGGATGGATGGATAGATACAGATAGATATAGATAGATAGATAGATAGATAGATAGATAGATAGATAGATAGATAGATAGATAGATAGATAGATAGATAGATAGATAGATAGATATGGATAGATAGCTTTTATTGTTATTTAACTGTACATACAGAGTGCACATATGCTGTGTAAAAAGCTTAGTTTAGAAGAAAGAGGTCATCCCCCCCCCATTATAAAGTTGTATAAATGTGCCTTGCTGTAGGCGGTTGTATGTTAAGGTGACGTCATCACTGCCAATGACAGGAACAGGAGCAACAGGTTTATTAAACATGCCGTTTAAAGACTTCTGATGAAGAGGAAAGAGCCCGGAGGTCACACCCTGTTTGGTGTTTTTAGGAAGTTGATACACGTGTTGAGAGACCAATGTCAATGTCAATGCAAATTAGTATTTGTACAGCAGCTTTCAGTACACGTCCAGACCAGATAAGGACGCTCTGATACTGGATGTAACTTCATACGTACCGTCAGTGTGAATTGTCTTGTCTCAGGGTAAATCCCATCAGGTGTATTTATACAGCTTTGTTTTTAACCCTCGTGTTGTCTTCCCCGTCGACCAACACGCAACTTTCTGTTTTTCTGGGTCAAAATGTAAAACAAATTCCAACGGTTTGGTCGTCTTTTTCCACACTTTTGTCGAAGTTTCTGATGATAATATTCTGAGCTTTTTTGACGTTTTTTTTTTTAAAGCTTTTCCTCCATGTTTTTGTCACTTTTCCTGACGTTTTTTGAAGATTATGCCGACATTTTTATCACTTTTCCCGATGTCTTTGTCACTTTTTTTATCTGCTTTTTTGACAGTTTTTTCCGATGTTTTTCAACGTTCTATTATACATTTTTCTTTACATGCTATATAATTGAATAAAACACCCAAATTCAATGAAAGTAGTGAACTGATCATTTATTTAACTTGTGAGGAGCGTTGTATGGAACCATCCACGTTATTTTGTTTAAAATCTGGTTGAAAGAATCTCACATTTCTGTTATAGAAACTTATTGAGAGTGAGTCAGATTTGACCCGAGGAACAACAGGAGCGTTAAACTGGCTCCTGAGTGAGATTAACATCCTGTTGGAAAGCGTTTCAGGTTGTGTTACTGTTCCTACAGAGACGGCGGCAGATCGTCTTTCCTGTGTCTCTGTTGTGTTGTTTTTTACTGCGTGTTAGTGACCAAACTGGTTTCCCCTCTGAGAAATAATAGAGTTATCTAACCATCGAGTTTGCAACCATTTGGAGCAGCAGGCAGGAGTACCGACACGGAAGCTAAGCAGTGTGGACGGAGGCAGCAGCTAAACACATTCTAGACACCTAAAAACATCTATAATCAGTTTAAGTAGACACTATATTTAGAGTATTTTCAGGGCTTCACCTCGCTGTCAGGCGGTCCTTTACAACGGGGAACTGAAGCCGTAATCTCTGATCTCTTCACAGCCACCAGACTCCTTTGACTCCTTTGTTTTTGTTAGGTTTGTTAGTTTCTTACCCTTTAAAACACCAAAGTCACAAAATAAAACTAACTAACCGATGCAGCAACTCCCGTGTTCTGCGAGGTCAAATCACTGTTTTTGTACCTCATGCAATCCCACTTAACAAAAAGAAATATCCCTTTAAAAAGGTCCAATGTGTGGGGATTTCTCCCATCTAGCATTGAGATCATACATCGCAATCAACACTCTCGCGCCACGCAGTTCAAAGTACGTATTACAGCTACGGTAGCCTTCACGCTTTTCTCTGATGACGCCGGTCTCTTCCTCTTTTCAATCTCCTTTTTCTTTTTCTGGGCAAAGAAGAAGAAGAAGAAGACTCCTGTCCCTGACATTTGGATTGTGAATACGTGTGGTCGTCCGCGTTTCCTTCTTCAAACTTGCCGGGGCCGGGAAGCTACGATACCCGTTAGCAGCGTTAGCAGCAGCTGAGAGTTTATCATGTGACA
>CM042442.1:30206366-30223866 GCA_023631565.1 Gymnocephalus cernua | reverse complement strand
TTCCCGAATTTTAGAAAAGAACCGCCCTCTCTACCTGCTCCCGAGAGGGAACGCCGAGAGAGCGTGCACGAGCCTAGTTCTCCTCGTGCACGCTCTGTTTACAAGTTGCTGTCGGCATGGCTCTACAAGCCGACTTTCCAAAAGAAGATTTGCACTTTTTCCACTACGTCAGACTCGCCACCGGTAAGTGGAAATCTATTTAGGACGAGCATCTCTATAGCTAACGTTAGCACGCTACAGGCCAACAAACAAGCTATCGTCTAGCACACACGTGTCAAACTCGAGGCCCGCGGGCCAAATCCAGCCCCTCGCAGATTACGATCCGGCCAGCTTATCAATTTAGGTTCACGATACATTTGGGCCCAACATTTTTTTTTTTTATGATTTGTAACTTTTTTCCGACATTTATGTCACTTTTTCTGACGTTTTTGTCACTTTTTCCGACGTTTTTGTCACTTTTCTGACGTTTTCGTCACTTTTTCCGACGTTTTTGTCACTTTTTCCGATGTTTTTGTCACTTTTTCTGGCCGTTTTTTTTTTATTCTTTTTTTTATGATGGCTGAGGACCTTTTTTCTGACTTCTTTAGGACTTTATGTCGACCAAACTGTAAGTGAGAAGACTATATGACACGTGCAATAAGACAGTCAAAGATATTTGACTTTTTTTATTAAATAAAAGCATGTCAATAAACTAAACATGTCTGGCCCTTGATGTGATTCTTATTTTCCAGTGTGGCCCTCTGGGAAGTTGAGTTTGACGCCCCTGGTCTAGCAGCTAAGTTGTTGTTGTTTTTATTGCTGGTGCGTTTAGAGCTTTCAAGAAGAGAGTCTTGTGGGATCTGATACTGACTACGAGCCCGTGCCCTGTTCATCCCGACCAAGATCCAGGAGGGGGGGGGGGGGGGGGGGGGGGGGTGCGCCTAGAGGCCGAGGGAGACGAGGTCGGGGCGGGGGCGCAAGAGCCAGCACCAGCCGAGAGCGGGGAGAAGGCGGCCGTGAGAGAGCGGGGAGGCAGCGGTCGGGCACGTACGACGGCCTTACGTAAACATATCCCAGAATGATTGACAACTAGGAGGACCAATAGTCTTGATGATCCACCCGGAAAAAGAAAATCCTCCACTATACCTTTAGGTCGTGAATCTAAGAGAATAAACTAACACATTTACTGAGAAAAAATGTAATATTCTCTGAGATCAAAGTCACAATTCTTTGCTTTGTAGCAACTCATTTGGCAATGACTTGAAAGTAACGGTTAGCTTTCCATCGGTAGTAACTGTCATCAGCGTTATTTAGCGGTTCACCCACACCGACTGAGAATATTCACAAATCTCAGTGTGAAAGTCTCAATTAACCTGCTACACAACAGCTTATCGGCATCTCCCTGCTTCTCTCCTGATGTGACAGCTCAAAGGGAGCCTCGGACCAGTCTAAAGCCTGGAGCTAAAGCCCATCTAACAGGATCTTTTTAAAGACATAGCAGGGGAACAAATCAGAGATCAGGGTTTTTTGGAAGTATTGTTGGTGAAAGCAACTACGTAACAAATCTCCGGCGTAGTGTTGTTAATTTCAAAACGGGTTGTTAAAAGTAAAAGTTTACAGATTATGTTCAACTTCCTGTTTAGGCTGTTAAGTGTCTATGGAAAACCCCGGGAGTGTTTTCTCACAGAGAGAGGCGTGGTGATGAGAGCCTCCCGTGGATGACGTATACTTTGGTTTATGACTAATGACTTTCCCATCAGCCTCAGCTGGACTTTGTGTTTACTGATAATTAGCAGCAGCATGGCTGGAGACTCTAAATGTTGTCCCACTAAATCAAAAGAGTACCTTTTTCAGGAATTAGGAAATGTTGTTACGGTCCTTGCGGCTGATAAAAGTACAAACATTACTGCAGGTCATTACTGCAGCCAGCAGTGCAGGCGATAAGAGAAAGTTCTCTGAATCCAGATTTTTGGGATTCGACCGAATCCACCGATTCAGATTCTGCCAAATCTGAATACCGAATCCTCCTCCCATCCTCAGTCCATGAACACAGTAAACACATTCATGAAGTAAACAACCTCCGCAGCCTCTAAAACAGTTAAACGTAACAACTTGATGTTGAATTCACACGCTCTACACATCGTAGGAAAGCACGTTGCTATTGCCAGACGAGTGATAATTGTTTAAAGCACTTTGTGAGAGCCATTTGGGTTTATGTTCATTATTTGTTGCTGTTAAACCTCCCGCCACTAGGGGTAGCCAGGGCGCTGTACATTGGGCTGGAACAGAGGCGATTTAATCCATGTCCAATTGGGCACAGGTGGCAGGAGAAGGGAGCAACATGGTATGAGAAGGAAAGTGGAATTAATAGGCTCGTTCGAGATGAGCTGCGCCTCGCTTGTAAAGTGGACGAGAGCAGGCGGCAGCAGCGGGGGGGCGGTGACGAAAGTCCGCTGTGAAGTCGGACAGTTTCCAGCCGTATCCAGCAGCCTGCAGGCTGAACAGGAAGTCACAGAAACACTGTGGTCCGATTCTGATTTAATAAAATGTTATCAGACCCATATATCAGCTCGTACACAGTCTCCAGTTGTTTTTATTATGACAGAGTAGCTGTCAACATGCTCTACATGTGATCTGTTGCTGATTTTAATAACAGACTGTAGATGATCCTAATCTGAACAGATTTAGTCTCTCTGACTTCTAAACATAACTGTCAGCCACACAACATGTGTCCTGTACACAATAAGCCTTTAAATCAGACACACAGCAGTTAAAATCCCTCAGATTCAAAATCAATAAAAAAGTTTATATAAAACGTCATCATGTTGTCGATTCTGAACCAATCAGCTGTTAGATCAGCTGAGAGGCCGACGTTTCCCAGCATGCCTTGTGTCCGCCTGGGTCTTGCAGTCGGTGAAAAGCAACTGCGCTGCCTGCGTCTCAGAACTGCGGCCGCCTCGCTCTCGTGAGGTCATCGTTGCCTACGTGTGCACGACGTCAGAGCGAGTCGGGATCAAGTCGGACACAAATCTAACCGGCGTGCAACGGACGGCGATCGCCGGTGATCGATTCTGCGCAGATCTGGCTCATCTCGAACGAGCCTAATGTGTTTGTGTTTTGATGTTAACACATATAAATGGACTCTATGTATGGGAACTGCCTAAGTGTAAAATAAATGCTTACTGGCGATGTTTGACATTGGCTCACATAGTTCAATTAAACCACCCAGCAATCGTAGTGGACGTTGTTTGAGTAGCAAAGGGTCCCTACACACTTAAATAGGAAATTCATGTTTAGTTTAAAACAGTCTAAAAGAAAATGGTAAATTATAGTGTGATTAAAACTCACTATTTACATTATTTACAATACTTGATTTACAGCTGATATGTGAAAAGGTACACAACCTTATTTGTTTAACAGTAATTTAGTTTTACTGTGAACCGTCACAGAAGGTGCTTTTATTTTGAAGTACACGGAAGTTGTCTGTTGTGTACTCTTGCTAACTCACTGAGATGAACGTGAGACGCTAGATGCAAAACACGTCCGTCAAGCCTCAGTTTGTTCACTTTCTTGTGTGTAAAACTGCAACTTATTGAGCAGTAAACGTTCACAGTAAAAGACGAGCGTTTGTGGTCGTCATTCGAAGCCAGTCCACTACAGAAGGCGTGTTGGGTGGGTGAAATCAGAACGCTAACGTTAGCCAACGAGCAGCAGCCGAGAATCCTGGATTCGGTGCATCAATGCTGGATTTACACCAGAACAATGTAAACAGCAGACGACAGGAAACCAAGAAACACACTTTAAATAAAAACACAGAGAGGCACAGAGAACAAAGAACGAATTCATTCCAATGTCAGTAAAACATGAATGTAAATACTGAAATGACATGTTTGCTCGCAGTTCTCCTACACCATATATGTCTGTCGATGAATAAACCTTTCACACTGCTGACTGGCACATAAAGACGACATATTTCTGTGAAAGCAGCTGATTCAGACAGTTTGGAGGTGAACGGCCTTCTTTTCTTTCTGTAAATCTTCACATAAATGTCCCTAAAGATGTCCTAATGTGTGAAATACTGCTGAGCACAGGCTCCGTGTATGCAGTAAAGTCATTGCACTCAGGACTTACTATGAGGTCTGTGAAGTAGTCCTTCTCATAGCTGTCTCCGTGCTTTTCTTCCTTGCCGTTGACCGAGAGCGTGTAGTTGTAGTACTGCGAGTTCCCCACCTGTAATATATGAATGTCAAAAGTTAGGACAACAGAAATACTTGGAAATGTAATGTAGTATTTGTGTGTGTGTGTACGTGTGTGTACGTGTGTGTTTACGTGTGTGTGTGTGTGTGAGACTCACCAGTGCATGCCACTGGTCCCAGCCAGGTGGAACATAGCCAATGTCTCCGTCTTTCTTCCCGTACTGATGGCAGAAAAAAACAACAAAGTACGTTAAGTCACAGCCTTTAGAAGTCCTGTAGTCTATATGGACGATGGTTCAGTATAGCTTGGAAATGTAATGTTAATCTAGTACAACACTGTTTGTAGTACTAATCCTACATTTCCCATAAAAGCCCTTTGTCGTGTCATACAACCATTGGCATTGGTTGCGTGCCTATCGTGCGTGGAACCAATTACAAGCTACGCAGAAACGGAGAAGACGCCACAGAGACTTTGCCATAGCAGACGTTAAGTTGCCTACGTCGTCGTGAGGATTCATAGTTGCACTTTTATTCGCTGGTCTGCATCGTTCTAGCGTATCTCTTTAAGAGAATAGCAGAGCCGGTGTGTGTGTGTGTGTGCGTGGGGAGTGTGTGTGTGTGTGTGTGTGTGTGTGTGTGTGTGTGTGTGTGTGTGTGTGTGTGTGTGTGTGTGTGTGTGTTAAAGCCAGTAAGAGAGTGACAGTGATTAGCTTAGAAACAAGTACTGAATCCGGTAGTGGAGGCGGAGAAACAAAGTGTCTCCCCTGTGGAAAAGTTAACCCTCTCCTTGATTTCATGTTGTTCACGAAGAAGGAGAGCCCAGACATAAGTAGAGCCAAGCCACGGCCAAGTGCACCGATTACAGTTGTTGCGGCCTCCGTCGCCGCGACGTACAGTTACATTTCTGGGGAGGTGCACGTCAGGCTACGGCGTACGGTCCGTATTAGTCTATATCCTCGATGTTCCACTTCCGGGATTGCTCCGCTGCCGCCGGAAAATCTGCTGGATTTCACTCATTTAGGCTGGATATCCGTTACCTTGGGCTTCCTTTATGTTGGCGTTCTAACCTCCTATCTAACTTTCTGAGGACTCTGGTTAACTGCTCCTCAGATCTCTGCAGGGTAAATCCAGACAGCTAGCTAGACTATCTGTCCAATCGGAGTTTTCTGTTGCACGACTAAAACAACAGTTGAACGTACACACGTTCCACCAAAACAAGTTCCTTCCAGAGGCTATTTTGCAGAGGCACCGCTGCTTTTCTACTGTGCTTAGAGCCGCCCAAGACTATTGTGATTGGTTTAAAGAAATGCCATTAAACCAGAGTTTTCCTCCCATCCACGAATGCTATGTGGAGTAGCCAGACCCTCCTGCAGCGCGCTTTTGAGGAGGGTCTGGCAACGCGAGACTAGGTCCGTATATCTACGTTCACCTACGTACGCACCTGTGGGGTATCAACAGTGATACAATTTTATGTTTATGAAGTACACTTTTATTCTAACCTGGTTGAGATATTTCCCAGCGAAGAAGGTCTGGTACTTCTGTTTGCTGAGGTAGGAAGGGAAGGCGGTGGTCTCGGGGCCTTTCTGCCACTGAATGCTGGAGCAGTTCCCTGACAGCGAGTTGTTCCTCACCTCGTGGTTGTGGGGGTACTGACCAGTCAAGATGCTGCTCCTGCTGGGGCAGCACAGCGGCGTGACTGTAAACTTCACCGCAGGAAGAGGAAGCGAGCCAGCGGCGATAGAGGAAGATAACAGAAAGGGGGGGGGGGAGGGGGGGGGGGGAAGGAAAAAGATGACGAAAGATGAGCGTGACAGCGGAGAGAGGAGGATGTGTAACTCATCCAGTTTTAACATTTTATAAACATGTGAAATCATAGCGGTGAGGAGGAGGAAACACTCCTTTACTTCACAAAATGTACTTAAAGTATCAGCAGTAAAAGAAAGAAAGCTTCTGACACACATTTAAAAATCCTTTCTTTTGTGCAAGATTTAAGAGTTGTTTTTAAAATGACATTATCTCAACAGTTAGGAAGATAAATCACTCTTTGGGGGAACGTCTTACGTCTAATGTGACAAGAAAACATGACACAAACTGCTTTATTGTAAGGGCTCAAATAACCAAAAAGGTTGGGAACCACTGGCTTCATTTTTAACAATGCGTTGCACTTACTTCTAGTCTTGTTTTGAATGTAAAATCTTAAATCTGAAAAGTAACAAGTAACTAAAGCTGTCAAACAAATATAGTACAGGCAAAAGTACTGAGATGTAGCGTAGTAGAAGTAGAAAGTGGCATGAAACAGAAAGTACAAGAACCTCAGAACTAAGTTTACTTTCAAGGTGTTGGACCTGGCAAGCCAGATCACTGGCTCATTACATCTCCACCCAGACGGCTAACAAAGTTAGATCTCTACTGAATAATTGTTTTTTTTAGAAGCCAAACGATGCATTGCTCGCTCATGGAAAATCAGACACACCTTGTGGCACATCGCAATCTTTAGAAAAGATAAGTTACACAACAAAAAATAGGCTTTTTGGAAAATGTGGAGCGTTATCTTCAAAGTTCCTTGAGAATAACAATATGGATGTGGATGGTTGGAGTGATAACTAGCTGGTCTGAGCGGTATTTATTTTATTAATCTTTTGTCCAAATGAGATAACTAGGGGTGCACGATTCAGAAAATGTCACGATTTGATATTAAAAAAAAAAAAAAAACAATACACAGTATGTAAATGTAGCTACTTTTCCCATGTCATTGCAGAACATACAATAAAAAAAAAAAATGAATCGATTTTTGGAATTCTATGAATCGATTTTGAATCGGTAGAGCTTGAATCGCGATTCCAAATGTTAATCGATTTTTTTGCACAACCCTAGAGATAAAATACTCCTAATGCCTGCAGTGTGTCATCTGTACTATCTGTACTGTACTATACTATACTGCTGAATGTATTTTGTGTAAGTATACACCTATGGATGTACAGATCCATGACTGTGGGTACTACAGCTACTGCATTTGATCCTTGGTCTCCTCTCTGTTTTACGGTCCCTCCAGAAAAACATGGGAATTTTTTTGTGATTGTTGCGGGCAAAAATCCTTGATTATGCGGCACGTCTTCTTAAAAAATGCGATGGAATATGCGGGATATTTATGCAAATTTAGGCAATGAAATTGCGAGAACTTGCAAAAATTGCGGGAACTTGCAAAAACTGCAGTTTGATGAAAAAGAGAAAAAAAAGTGATTCCCCCAACACCGTGTTCTCAGTAGGTGAAATTACATCACTTCATAACGTTCCCATGGCAACAGGGGAAAATGGCTGCTCTTGTGTGAAGTAAACGCAACATTTTTCAACTTCCTGCTGAGATATATGTGACTTTTTTGCAACATAAATGCGGGGAATATGAAATCATGCAAGCCCCGCATATTTTGCGCGGAAATCTGCAATTTATGCGGTGAAAGTGCGGCGTATTTGAAGAAATGCGGCCCCCGCATAAATATGCGGACTTTGGCTGATGCATTGAATTACGCGGTCGCATAATCACGTTTTTCTGGAGGGACTGGTTTTAGGTTATGTGCCTTGGTGTACTGTTTTTGTTGTGTATGTACACATGTATGTTTTTGAACTTTCAACCTCTCAAAGCTGCTTAACAAACCGGTACGTAGAGCCGGTTCTTCTACTAAAATCCCCTCATAGTAACGACGGTAAGGATGATAAGATGTCTGCACTTCCCAAGAAGAACCCTCCACCCTTTTCTGAAGCTGCTATCTGCTCAGCAGAACCCTTTCTGTGTGACATTATTAGATATTTAAACGGAAGCATCAATGATCAATCTGAGGGAGATGATTAACGGGAGAGGAGAGAGTTATTTAAACACCGCCACGTGAGACGTTTAGAGGGGAAATTACACAACTCGTCTGCTCATGTGCCAACATGTGAAGCATACCAAGCCAAACAAGTTGGTTTAATCTTTAACAATATTCATCATTTAGTGCACAATTAGGGCTGCACAATAAATCTTGTTTTCATTGTCAGGGTGATATAAACTTGTGCAATAAACACATCTCAACAATAAAATACTTAGAAGAGTATCTGTAGAAAACTGCACTTTAAAATGTTAAAACTATTATTTCTTCTTTTATTGGTGACTTCTGTGTTCAGTTTAATGTTGAATTAGCCTTAGGAAAGGAGAATACAGAAAGCAGCAGAACTTATTACAATTGATTTGTTATTATATATTTATCACAAGTAATATCGCCATCACAAATATCCAACAACATTATCGCATATCGCATATTTCCGTCACATCGTGGAGCCCTATGTCAAATCTTTACCTTAAAACTAAAGCTGTCAGATAAATAAAGTGCAGTAAAAAGGACAATATTTCTCTCCTAGTTGTAGTAGAGTAGACGTATAAACTAGTAGAACATGGAAATACTCAGGTACAAGAACCTAAACATTGAAATGAAGTACAGTATGTGAGTAAATGTATGCGTTTACTTTCCACCACGGGGTAAATGTACTCACAGCGTTAACAAATGTTGCTCCTGCGTCTCCTATTAAGGCTTTAGTTTTCTTCAGGGGGGTCTGCAGAACAGAAACAACAACAGACAGACGTGAACACTGACACAACAACGGCTCTGTAAATAATAATACCACATTCAAGAGTAAACTTAAAGCCCCCCCCCCCAATCTGAGTGCGTTATAACTCCTACGGTGACTCCGAAGCTGTTCAGTTAAGGTACATTAAGATAAAAAAAAAACTGCATAGTTCCCCTTTAATTAATCCCTTGTGTGTGTGTGTCAATCCCCTCCTAATTTAATTTAGCCTTCTTTTTATTCATTGTGTATTAGTTCTGGTTTTGTCATGTTTGTGCCTACGTCTGTCCTCTGTGGATAAATTCAGTGTTACGCTGTCTTGAAACGGTCGCAGATTCGTTTTCTGCTGATTCACTAATTTGATAGATCGACTTTCAGCAGTCAAAACGGCTTCCTGCATTCACAGCTGACAGCACACAAACAACATGAGAGGGCAGTAGACTTGGACAGCGCAGCTGCAAGCTTCTGCATCTATATTCAATGGATAATAAGGTGATAAAAAAACACACCATAACATACAATAAGATGACTCGAAACCTAAAGCTAGGCTACTATAACACCCACCCGCAGGTGTTTATTCACAGGCAGGAGCATTACAAGTCACTATAAGTAGTATAGTGTCTTTAGGATCGATACAGGTGATTTACATCTATGAATATTACAGCCACCCAGAATGTTTTACCTGTTGAAATACCTTTCGAAAAAAGAAGTAATACAACCTATAAAATGTACTTTTGCACTTGCCAGAAAAAGTGATCGCAGCCCCTACTTTGTGTTTACAAGGTTATTTCTGCCTCAAAATGACTTTGATTTCATTCATGAGACATATTATATCTGACAGATTGTAGCCCACCCAGTACTTTTTACCTGTTAAAATACCTTTTTAAAAGGAAGCAATACAACCCATAAAATGTACTTTTGCACTTGCCAAAAAGCGATTGAAGCTCCTGCCATTTCACTGAAAGGGTATTTATGCCTCAAAAATCAGTGGTGTAGTCTAAGTGATACCAGGTATACCAGTATACCCACTAAGAAAGCTCCAGGATTTCCATATACCCACTTAAAAATGCCTAATGACACACAACAACATACTTTCCATTATATTTTGATATATTTTGAATTGTTGTCTGTGTTTTCCTTCTTAACATAGGCTAAATAAAGGGATTTCAACCGTGAATTGGTGCATAAAAGTGTATCCGAATACAGGAAATGAAGTCGTTGATGCTCAAAACTACCCACTATGATATGCCCCCCCCTCCCCCAAAGGTAGATTCTGGCTAATATATATACACAGTATACCCACTACAATACATTAGACTACACCACTGCTCAAAATGACTTGATTTCATGACAGATCATAGCCCACACTAAACTTTGTTCCTGTTGAAAATACAGCACAACCAATAAAATGCACTTCTGCACAGTTTGCCAAAAAAGTGATTAGATAGTGACAGAATTTGTTTACCTTTTGAAATACCTCTTATCTACCTCTTTCCATGTAGGCTAAAGTAAGTGGTGTACTAGGCTATAGAAACACGCTTCCTATGGCGTATGGTCACTTTTTGACGTATGATCACTTTTTGACTTTTTCACTTTTTGACGTATGATCACTTTTTGACGTATGATCACTTTTTGACACGACACCTAAATGGTTTAACTCACCATCCCCCCCAGAAGGACATCCTGGTCGTCGGCGAGGATGAGGATGATGTTGCTCGGTTTGGCGGCGGCGGCGGAACACCTGACGCAGCAGGTGAGCAGCAGCAGCAGCGTGGGCAGCGTCGCGGCTGCACGGTGACCTCTCTGCGGGGCTCTAGTCGCTCCAGATCCGCTCCTCAAACCTGCCATGAGTCCACGGCTCCACCAGGCCTGCTGCAACACACACACACACACACGGACACACGGACACACACACACACTGGTGCACGACTGAATATCGGTTTCGTTTCCTGCTCGGGGGGGAGATGTGTTGTTGAATGAGCGCGTGCAAGCTGGACAGTGTGACACACAGAAGTTTGAGGAAGTGGAGTCAGCTTGGTGGTGGTCATATGATCAGACTGAGTGGGCGGAGTAAAGACCGAGAACACACTGTACTTGTTAAAACTACTTCTGTACTAGTTTAGTTAGTTTATTTTATTTGCTGAAACGAAGATATAAAGTATAGGCCTAAATACAACAGATTTTCAACAGCCATGTTAGTGCAGGACAAATTTCTCATTCCTCTAATTATAGGCCACAAATAAACAATATAATCACTACAAAAATACAACAAACAAACAGTTACAAATATAACACACTAAATATGTAGATATGAAATAATAAAGCCAGAAAAAAGACGAGGCAAACAGAAAAAACAAACCAAACTTTTACTGTTGAACTAACTAGAAAGAAAGGGATGGATGCTGTTAGTATGGAGGATACAATAGTACCATTTAATAAACATAGATTTTAATTTCATAATAACAAATTCATTTTATATTCTATTCCATGGAGCCCCTAACAGGACATCATGGGATTTTCTTTGAATATTAACTCGTTGAGAAAAATATTCAGATCCAAATATAAACCTATATTTAAATAAATACATAATTAAACAACAATGCATAATGACACAGATTTGAGACATAATAGAAAAATAAGATGGCGTTCCTAATTCTACATCCAGTGAAATTCTACATTTCATTGAGTGCATTTAAGTCACGTTGTGAACATTTCCCTGTCAATCAGGCCGACGTTGTTTGGGATCTCTGGGATCTTGTTTTGTCCCTTGAGTAGAATTTTAAATTTAAATTTTGTGACTTAAAACAGTAGCTACAAACAACATGAGTTTGTAGTGATGAACGTACCAAAGGTGCGGCATTTCTTGGTACTAAAATATTCATACAACCCTGTTTCTGTGTGGAGCACCAGAGGCTCATCTGCAAGTAATTATCTCACACGAAAATGAGATTTCTCGATAATAAGGACTGGCTATGGACATCTAATCTCTGAACACTTCCCTTCAGAGGGCGTGATGTTGTCAGGGCTGAGCTGTTTGCAGCCAGAAGCAGCTCTGTGCTGTGCTGAGGCCCCACGGCAGGAACATTCAGGACGCAGCTCAAGCATTGAGCAACAACTTACAACCGCCAACAAGTTACTTGGAATAACACTATTGAGCACATTTACAAAGACATTGTATGTGACTACACACACCCCCTGAGTGACTACACACACCCCTTCTGACCAAGAACAGATCCAAATTCTTAAGCCATAAAAGCCTTAAATCAGTCAAAAATTAGCTTAATGTCCAGCTGGCCTGGTCACACCCAAGGGTGTATGGTGTATTGTAGTGTGTGATGTATGCCAGTTCAGTCAGAGAGACTGGGGGGAAATGACACAAAGTTGAAGTTATTTTGAAAACCTAAAAAACGTTCAGAGCCGGAGCCCCAGAAGCCCCCCCCCCCCCCCCCCCCCCCCCCCCCCCCCTTGCTCCTCCCATGCACACCGGTGCTTTGAGAAGTTAGAATTAAAGGACTCGTACATCATGCCTTAACAACCTCTGAATTTATTTGCAGTAAATGTTGTCATGCCTGATCTGCTGCTTCTCAAACCACGACATGAGCCGAAGGTGTTCTGCTGAACTGATAGTAGCTTCAGAAAAGGGTGCAGGTTATTATTGGTCACTGCAACAGCTTAAACGTGCAGTATACTCGCCTGTCGCGTGACAGTGTGATGTCATGGGAGCGCCATAACTGTTTATACTTGCGCGTGGTCTTCTCCTGAACAGAGGTGTCGCAACTGAGGAAAGGCTGCAGACTTTGCTATTTCTACGGACTAGAAGAAGAAGAAAAAGATAAACAGAACCAAAGAATTTCTAATATAGGAAGAAGTTCCACTCCCTCGTTACTTCCTGGTTCTGAGTTCCAGTAGATGGCGCTCACAGGCCAGTGCAGAATGAATGGGACTCTATGGAGCTGTACCCCTAAAAATCCACTTTTATCAGGATATAGTTTTTTGTCAAGTAATTTGAATGTTGCATTCGAAAGGGGAGGCAAAGAAAATACATACTGCTGGGTGTTAGATTTTTTTAAAGTCGCTTTTTTGTTCTAAAAAGCCTTTTAAAATGTCAATGACGTCATACACACATGCGGCCAGAGATACTGCTTTACGGCGAGCTCTGAGTCACTTCCTGTTCTCTCTCGAGGCGTCGACAACACAGCTGACAGGTCAGACTCTCCCTGTTTATACACATGCTAGAAAGATGTTTGCTAATGTTTTAACGACCACGCCGAAATATTCACTCTGACATTCTGGCTCCGCTTCGGATGCCGTCAAGCGGGATCTCCGATCGTAACCGGTACTTCACTGACCAATCAGCATTCGTTAGCAGAATGCTAGCGTGGTACGGGCAACGACAACTCAACCTGTAAGAAATCAAAAGGGCATAAGTACTCGTTCATTCAACTTTTGACCGATAATCCATGTTGAACTTGCAAAAACTACAATCAAATCTGAGATTTCTCAACGACAATCAGGCGGAAGAGACACATTTAGCCGTCTAGCTCCATAGACTCCCATTCATTTAGCCGTCTAGCTCCATAGACTCCCATTCATTTAGCCGTCTAGCTCCATAGACTCCCATTCATTTAGCCGTCTAGCTCCATAGGGTCCGATTCATTTAGCCGTATAGCTCCATAGACTCCCATTCATTTAGCCGTCTAGCTCCATAGACTCCCATTCATTTAGCCGTCTAGCTCCATAGACTCCCATTCATTTAGCCGTCTAGCTCCATAGACTCCCATTCATTTAGCCGTCTAGCTCCATAGACTCCCATTCATTTAGCCGTCTAGCTCCATAGACTCCCATTCATTTAGCCGCCTAGCTCCATAGACTCCCATTCATTTTGCACTGGACCGCGATCACCCCCAGTGGAACTCTGGTGGAACTGCAACCAAAGTCGGTACAATGGGGCTGAGTGGGGAGCGGAACGGCTTTCCGTAGACGGGCTTTGACAGAACTGACCTCAATGTCAACATGTGGCTAAGATGATATTGGAGTCAATGGATGAGGAAGAACAGCAGATTTTGAGCCTGCTTGCAAAGAAACGAAGAAAAAGAAGGTGGACTGTTCGTCCTTTGAATAACGCCAGACATAAATATGGTGAGTTCAATGTCCTCGTGAAACAAATGAGGACGATAGACGAAGAGAAGCACTTTGAATACTTCAGAATGTCTGCACAACGATTTGATGACCTACTTGGTGGGATCAAGCCTTTCATTCACTATAAAATAACTTATCTTAACCCAGTAAGTTTACAAGAGAGAACTCGCCCACGCTTCCTGTTTCCACTTTGTTGTGCGGAGTGGTGCACGACCTCTGGCGCGCCAGCGAGAGCTATACATCATTTTGACGTCACATTGTCGCGTGACAGGTCGGGAACGGCGACTGTAAAACAGCCTTTATCATCCTCATTATCGTTACTGTGATGCAAGGGCGTAACTTTGGGTTCAACATGGGGGGAGGGAGGGGGTGTGGAGATCTCCACTTTGAGCAAAATTGAAATTTTGAACATCAAACACTTAATTTCCTGCATTTTGGTGAATTCTGATGCCTTTTCTGCATCAAGATAGATGGTGCAGATGTCTTTATTTATGTAAAGGACATTTCAGTCCCTCCAGAAAAACGCGATTATGCAATCGCAGAATTCAATGCATAATCAGCCAAAGTCCGCATATTAATGCGAGGGGCCGCATTTTTTCAAATACGCCGCACTTTCGCTGCATAAATTGCCGATTTCCGCGCAAAATATGCGGGGCTTGCATGATTTCATAATCCCCGCATTTTCGTTGCAAAAAAGTCACATATATCTCAGCAGAAAGTTGAAAAATGTTGTGTTTACTTCACACAAGAGCAGCCATTTTCCCCTGTTGCCATGGGAACGTTATGAAGTGACGTAATTTCACCTACTGAGAGCACAGTGTTGGGGGAATCACTTCTTTTCTCTTTTTCATCAAACCGCAATTTTTGCAAGTTCCCGCATTTTCATCGCATAAAATGGCATAAATATCCCGCATATTCCATCGCATTTTTTAAGAAAACGTGCCGCATAATCAAGGATTTTTGCCCGCAACAATCACAAAAAAACTCCGCGTTTTTCTGGAGGGACTGACATTATAATAGTGTTTTTTCCCCCCACAAAAGCAAAGGTCTGGGCCATTTGCCAATATTGTATCTGCAGTCCTCTTGGACCAACTCTGGGGTGTGTTCCTAGATTTGTATCATTCAGTTTGCAAACTCAAACTGCTTCAGGAGACTCTCTAAACCAGGGGTCTTCAACAGGGGGTCCGTGACCCCTAGGGGGTCCTCAGAGTCAATGCAGGGGGGCCTCCAAATAAAAGTTTTTCAAAAATTAAAAAGTCCTAAAATGAATCCAACATATTATCACCAAATATGAATCCCCACTGATGGTAGGCTTACTGTCCTATGGGTAAGGACGTCACTAAGGCCATCCCCAGATACAGTATAAGGATTCACAGTGCCACATGTATGTTCAACATTAAAAGATGATTCATAAAATCATGTTAAAAATGAACAGGCTATTTTAGTAGCTTAGTATTCTATGCAAAAATATATGTATAAAGGTTTTAGGCGGCCCCACAGGTTATTGTAGATCCAGTTTAATACAACTTACAATAATACAACTTAATTTTATACAATATACGTAGTAGGGGGTCCCCGCTCCATCTCTCTTTCAGTTAAGGGGTCCTTGGCTTGAAAAACGTTGAAGACCCCTGGTCTAAACTGTTGCCTAGATCTGCATTCTGGCTCCAACCACTCAATTCTAACATATTTTTATTATATGTAATTATAACAGAAGATATTTTACAATCGGCATTTCTCTAACAGCCCTCTTAAATCAATTATAACAGAAGGTTTTTTTACAATCAGCCCTCTTATAAATACCCAGATGGAGCTCATGGGCGAAGCAAATGAGAAAATCACCATTGTCGGAATACTTAAAGCGCCAGTGACCTGTGGTGTTGATCGGTATCTTCCTCTCTGGTTGTGGTTAATGTGAAAGGAGAAGGTTGGACCTGTTTACAGCGTTGATCTGTAAAGTTATTACTAACCCAGAGCTGCGTTCTAGCACCATCTGCCGGTTATTCTCCGGTATCTTCAGACGTAGACGTGGTGAGGTTGAGTAAGTGAAATGTGTTTTTTTCTTAGTGTCTGAGAAGTGTTTCTCCCACAATCCAACGTGATATCACGACTCTGCGTAAACATACACGCCACTTTCCTAAAGCCGAGTGGTCTTTGTCCGTTTCTTATACTTTCGTTGCTTATTTTATCTGCTTTTATATTTTTAACTGTTTCTAACTGCTCTTTAATGTTTAATTTCTTATACTGCACTGTAACTTTTATTCTTGTATTTCAATTGTCTTCATGTAAAGCACTTTGAATCGCCCTGTTGCTGAAAAGTGCTCTACAAATAAAGCTGCCTTGCCTTTGTCTTCCACACCATGTTCCACACTGGGCAGTCTGACCGCATCGTGCACTGTCTGTTTCCAGTCGGAACTATTTTGGTGACGCGCAGGTGGAGCCGGCGCAGCCGCAGCCAGCACCACCAGCTGCATCCGGTTTGCACTCTTGCACAGAAGTTTGCAGCTTTTGCGGCTTTTTCATTCCCGCTAACTTTCTCCGTTACGGTAGACACCTGAACTTAACTACGTCGTAGCATTTTATGAACATTAACTACTGTTTTATGGTGATTAGTAGCTTTATAAAAGTAAGCTAGCTTCAAATAAGTGACGGACGTATGTGAGGAGTGAACGGAGCTCATGTCAAAATTAGTTTGACACAAATTCTATATTATATATATATATATATATATATATATATATATATATATTTTTATACGAGATATGGACTCGACATGTATGCAGGCTTCCACTCTGATGGTTTAAGGTCTTATTTAACGTCAGAGTGAACCATATGGTGCCATTAAAGAGAAGGAAGGTCGTCTCCTCCGGTGCTGGGGACACCGGGAGCGACCGCCGCCCCACCGGGAGCCCCGGAGACGGAGGACCGACCAGGTTCCCGCAGGTTGTGTTGTTTCTGTTGGAGAGAAAGATGGGAGCCAGTCGGAGAGCTTTTCTCTCTCTGCTCGGTCGAAACAAAGGCTTTCAGGTGGAGGAGCTGTTCAGGTAAGATATATACTGTATATATATGTATATATATACTATAACCTTTGTTTTTCCGTTGACCATGCAACCTTTTTTTTTATTTTTTGTAAATTTTATTTATGCAGATTTTTATGTATGCAGGCGCACATAATACAAACAGAAAGAAAAGACAGAAAACCAGACAGTTTAAAACAAACACACACAGCCAGCACTTACTCATTATATAGAAAAGAAAAAGGTTTTTTTTTTTAATGGATTTTTAATGGATTTTTTTTTTTGCACACATCTCGTGATAACGACTTATTAATTCGTTATCTCGATATAACAAAGTTTGTTTTCTCCCACTAATCCCACTAAGACACCCTTCCACTTAACCCGGGGAATGGGGCTCCATATGTATGGAGCTAGATTTGTGTCTTTATTACATGCGAGAAAATAAATGATCTGAGAGAAAAAAAAAATGTTTGAGAGAAAAAGTTATCACACTTATAGCAAAAAAGCATTTTATGAGAGAAAAAAAAATATTTGAGATAAAGTTTTCATACCAATAGCAAAAAATAATAATAT
>CM042442.1:30178866-30201366 GCA_023631565.1 Gymnocephalus cernua | reverse complement strand
AAATCCCATAACTCCTCCACTATCCCTTTATACTAACAACAAGTTCCTGAACTGTTGAATCTACCTCGGGGAGAAATGATCAGGCATCCACTATTTTGTAATTCAGCCCCCCTGGTCAAAAATAGGTTCCCGCGCGCATGCAGCTTCTCCCTTATCCGTCCTCCTATTTTATTTAGAAATGATCTTCAGACTGTAACGTTAGCGCCTCTGACTCTCTCTCCAGAGGAAAGCTGACGGGCCATGATGTTGACTTCCTGATCACGCACCCAGAGGAGGGCAGAGAGGTGGGACTGATGCCTAAAGTCGTCTCCTGGTTGGAATCGCAGGTAAAATTGTGAGGCAAACGGCTATTTTAATAGACACTTTTTAAAGGTGCTGTAGGTAGGATTGTGAAGATCCAGGAAAATTTGAGCATCGACAACTTCTCAGTCCCTCCCCCCCCCCCCCTTTCAGGTAAAGCCCAAAACGGTCTCCTAACCCTCCTGTTCAGCCAAATTAGCATTGCTTGCATGCACTCACACACACATACACAGTGTGTGCACAGAGGCACGAGTCAAACACATCGTTCATCTGAAATGGGAGGGGAATTTGAAAAGATTAAAGACTGCAGCACAGTATGAGAATAAACATGGCACACTATAGAGCCAACGAAAAGGCTTTGACAGGACACCTAGCGGCGCCTGAACGCAGTTAATAAATAATGAATAAGATGAGTGCAAAAGAACAGAAACAATAACAGTACACAGAAAAAAAGTAACAGCAAAGAAGTCAGGGAAAGTCTGAGAATCAAAAAGAAAGCCAGGACATTTATGGAAAATAAAGACTATTAAATTCAAAGAGCTGCAGAGTTACAAAAAAAAAAAAAACACACACAATTTAACAGGCTTCTCAACTTGAGCAGCCAGGGTAGATGTACAGTCTCCTAAGCTCCTCCCCCCACAAGGGAGAATGAATAGGCTCGTTTGAGATGAGCTGCGCCTCGCCTGTAAAGTGGACGAGAGCAGGCGGCAGCAGCGGCGGGGCGGTGACAAAAATCCGCTGTGAAGTCGGACAGTTTCCAGCCGCATCCAGCAGCCTGCAGGCTGAACAGGAAGTCACAGAAACACTGTGGTCAGATTCTGATTTAATAAAATGTTATCAGACCCATATATGATATATCAGCCTGTACACAGTCTCCAGATGTTTTTATTATGACAGAGTAGCTGTCAACATGCTCTACATGCGATCTGTTGCTGATTTTAATTAATAACAGACTGTAGATGATCTGTAATCTGAACAGATTTAGTCTCTCTGACTTCCAAACATAACTGTCAGCCACACAGCATGTGTTCTGTACAGAATAAGCCTTTAAATCAGACACATAGCAGTTAAAATCCCTCCGATTCAAAATCTATAAAAACGTTTATATAAAATGTCATCATGTTGTCGATTCTGAACCAATCAGCTGTTAGATCAGCTGAGAGGCCGGCGTTTCCCAGCATGCCTTGTGTCCGCCTGGGTCTTGCAGTCGGTGAAAAGCAACTGCGCTGCCTGCGTCTCAAACCTGCGGCCGCCTTGCTCTCGTGAGGTCATCGTTGCCTACGTATGCACGACGTCGGAGCGAGTCGGGATCAAGTCGGACACAAATCTAACCGGCGTGCAACGGGCGGCGATCGCCGGTGATCGATTCTGCGCAGATCTGGCTCATCTCGAACGAGCCCAGTGTGTGTGCATGAGCAGTTAGACTGCCCCCCCCCCCCCCCCCCCCCGGCCCTGATTGGTGCATCTGAGCAGGGAGCGGTGGATGTTTGCAAATCTCACTCCAGGCTGTAGGTGGAGCCAGAGGAATGACCTGCTTCATGTAGTTCTACTGGAACATGGGGTCAGTTTCAGCAGATATATGACAGAAAGGTAGTTTTATAAGTCGTACCTACTGCACCTTTTAATAATCTAAATGTATACTAGCCACATTCAAACTGCACAAACGTTTTAATGACCGTGTTCTGTCTCTCCAGGGTTTCCTGTTATACCAGAAAACTACAAGAAACTCTTACCTGGAGGCTAAAGACGGTCCGGCTCGGCCCCCCTCCAACATGGACCGCTTCGAGAGGTGTTTCTCCATCTTTAAACTGGCCGACGCGGAGAAACGAGGAACGAAACGGACAGGAAATACACATGCGGTCACGTGCGGGCTCGCAGCCCACTCGCAGGTTACAGACGAAGCACCGGAGCGGATGGAACCTGCCGGCGGACACAGACGGTGGCGAGCCGTGAGAGTGGACCTGGTGGTCTCTCCCGTCAGCCAGTTCGCTTTTGCTCTGCTGGGCTGGACCGGATCCAAGGTGGTCTTTCATGAATGACCTAGGATAAGATGTTCCTCAGTGGATGATACTCCCACTGACCCCTTACACTCCTTACTCTCCTTACCGACTCCTTACCCCTCCTTACTCTCCTTACTGACTCCTTACCCCTCCTTACTCTCCTTACTGACCCCTTACCCTTCCTTACTGACTCCTTACCCCTCCTTACTCTCCTTACTGACTCCTTACCCCTCCTTACTCTCCTTACTGACTCCTTACCCCTCCTTACTCTCCTTACTGACCCCTTACCCCTCCTTACTCTCCTTACTGACTCCTTACCCCTCCTTACTCTCCTTACTGACCCCTTACCCTTCCTTACTGACTCCTTACCCCTCCTTACTCTCCTTACTGACTCCTTACCCCTCCTTACTCTCCTTACTGACTCCTTACCCCTCCTTACTCTCCTTACTGACCCCTTACCCTTCCTTACTGACTCCTTACCCCTCCTTACTCTCCTTACTGACCCCTTATTACCCTTCCTTACTGACTCCTTACCCCTCCTTACTCTCCTTACTGACTTCTTACTCTCCTTACTGACTCCTTACCCCTCCTTACTCTCCTTACTGACTCCTTACCCCTCCTTACTCTCCTTACTGACCCCTTACCCTTCCTTACTGACTCCTTACCCCTCCTTACACTCCTTACTGACCCCTTACCCTTCCTTACTGACTTCTTACTCTCCTTACTGACTCCTTACCCCTCCTTACTCTCCTTACTGACTCCTTACCCCTCCTTACTCTCCTTACTGACCCCTTACCCTTCCTTACTGACTCCTTACCCCTCCTTACACTCCTTACTGACCCCTTACCCCTCCTTACTGACCCCTTACCCCTCCTTACTGACCCCTTACCCCTCCTTACTGACCCCTTACCCCTCCTTACTCTCCTTACTGACCCCTTACCCCTCCTTAAACTCCTTACTGACCCCTTACCCCTCCTTACTGACTACTTACCCCTCCTTACTCTCCTTACTGACCCCTTACCCCTCCTTAAACTCCTTACTGACCCCTTACCCCTCCTTACTGACCCCTTACCCCTCCTTACTGACCCCTTACCCCTCCTTACTCTCCTTACTGACCCCTTACCCCTCCTTAAACTCCTTACTGACCCCTTACCCCTCCTTACTGACCCCTTACCCCTCCTTACTTTCCTTACTGACTCCTTACCCCTCCTTACTGACCCCTTACCCCTCCTTACTCTCCTTACTGACCCCTTACCCCTCCTTACTCTCCGTACTGACCCCTCCCCTCAGCAGTAGGGCTGGGTAAATTCCACATAAGTTTAACTTATTGTGATTCTGTAATTCTGATTGTTGTGTGCAGTTGTTTGAGAGAGAGCTGCGCCGCTGGGCGGGGCACGAGAAGGCCATGTCTCTGAGCAGCCACGCTCTGTACGACAGCAAACAGGTAAACACTTCTTACTTTATGTTTTGTGTCCGATTTTTATTATTATTTTTTATTTATGACACAATTTCAATACTTTTATTAATGAATATGGTTTATTGACTTGCATAACCTTTTGGTGTAGGTTGTGCTGATTTTAGGGATATAAAGAATGTGAAAATACTCCAAGAAATTACATCACAATAAAGCAAAAATGCCAATGTAGGCTCTGGCGGACCGTTTCTACTCTACACATTTTTGTCTTTTCTTGCATAACTAACGAGATGGCTTTTCATTCTTCTCACAGAGTAGATATCTGAGAGCTACGTCAGAGGAGGAGATATTTACTCACCTCGGTCTGGAGTACATTCCTCCGTCGGAGAGAAACGCCTGATGATCTCCGACGCGAGGAACAAGCAGCAGGTACAATCTGCACACAGAACTGTTTAACGGAGCCGCCAAGTGGACCTTTATACTCCCTCCTGAATATTAAATAACACATCTTTGAGTTTAAACCCTCTGAGGTCTGAGGGCATGTTCACATATCTTCTTGAAATTTACCTTTATAGGGTATTTTGCATATAACTGATCCCCGTGTGTTTCACATCAAAATGTTCAGAACAAACTCAGCTTTCCGTAGAGTTTTTTTGAAAAGCCCTAGTGGGGAGTGTGTTTTAGAGCGAGGAGGAAGTGAGAAAGTGACAGCGATTAGCTCCGGAGCGAGTAGCGACTGTAGAGTCATAGTGAGAGAAACAAAGTGTCTCCTCTGTTCTTTCTGACCACGGTGGGAAACCTGGAGCAGGAGAAGTTAACCCTCTCCTTGATTTCATGTTGTTTATGGAGAAGGAGAACCAGGAAATGAGTCGGGGGAAATGCAACGCTACCGAGCCACGGCCGAGCGACGTGCATCGCTGCGACGCTTCATTTTAGGCATTTTACATTTTTAGACTTCATTGTATGAATGTGTGTGAATGGTTTCTGTACTGTGCTTATAAAATACAGTCCATTTATAAAAACAGTCCATTTACTAAGGATGCCTGTATGTTGTTGTCCACCGGAGCGACAGAATAAAGAGTTCATCCTTTTTGCTGGTCAACTCTGCGTTTGTTTGGACGGGTCGCTCTGCACCGCTGGACTGGCCTCGTTCGAAACAAATGAAAGTTGCTGCGTTTCTATTGTCTCACGGCCCAAAGCTGTGTTTGTTTGCTTTTTATATTGTTACCTTCCATTTTTAACTGTATTTTACTAAATATTGCACTTTACAGCAGCTTGTAACCCTGGTTTTCAAAGGTGCTCTTTATAAACAAAGTTTACCAACTTACTTACTGTGAGCAGTTAGTTTAAACCTTTCAAGTTCAACAATAAGATAATAAGATAAAAAAAGATTAAAAAAATAAGTTTTCTCTACTTCATACTCTCACCTAGAAACTCCATTCAGACCTCATAATGTTCCACATCCTTTTGGCATTATTCTACTTTTAAAGCCAACAATTGAATTAATTAAAGGTATAATGGAGGATTTTCCCGAATTTTAGAAAAGAACCGCCCTCTCCACTTTTTGAAAAAATGCACACGCACATCACTCTACCTGCTCCCGAGAGGGAACGCCTATTAAACGTGTGCACGAGAGAGCGTGCACGAGCCTAGTTCTCATCGTGCACGCTCTGTTTACATGTTTCCAAAAGAAGATTTGCACTTTTTCCACTATGTCAGACTCGCCACCGAGTGGAAATCTATTTACGACAAGCATCTCCATAGCTAACGTTAGCACGCTACAGGCCAACAAACAAGCTATCGTCTAGCAGCTAAGTTGTTTTTTATTGCTGCTGCGTTTAGAGCTTTCTAGAAGAGAGTCTTGTGGGATCTGATATTGACTACGAGCCCGTGCCCTGTTCATCCCAACCAAGATCCAGGAGGTGGGGGGGGGGCCTAGAGGCCGAGGGAGACGAGGTCGGGCTAGAGGCCGCAGAAAGCTAAAACTACCTCGGGACGAGCGCGTACGGTGAACTTACGTAAACATATCCCAGAATGATTGACAACCAGGAGGACCAATAGTCTTGATGATCCACCCGGAAAAAGAAAATCCTCCACTATACCTTTAAGTGTTTAGCTTTTCAAAAAAACTTATATATTTTTTTATTCAACCTTTAAATTAAATTCCTACAAATTCCACTTGTCCAACTGTTCCTACTACTTTCTTCGTATGCATTTAAAGGCTCTGACACACCAACCTGACTGATCAGCCTCCCCGAGTCGGTCAACAAAAAAAAAATGCCTCGAAACACGTACGTCCTGCGCGTGCGCGACACGTAATACGTCTCCATAACAGCAGGCGGCGCTAATCTGTATTGTCGCCCCAAAAAAAAATGAAAACCGGCAGCTGATTGGACGAACGTGTCACGTGGGTCTGGCTTCTCCCGAATTTTACAACCGGGCATAATGGCGGCTCGTTCGGAATAAGATCTCATATTGTACTAAAATAGTCCACCGAAACGTGTTTCTGAAAACATTTTAAATGTAAATGTATTGTATATATATAGCGGTTTTTCCAGTCTTAACTACTCAAAGCGCTTTACATAGTACAGGAACCATTCACCATTCACACACACATTCACACGCTGAGGCCGCGTCTGCCGTACAAGGCGCCACTTGCTCATCAGCAGGCAACTTGGGGTTCAGTGTCTCGCCCAAGGACACTTCGACACGGGACTGCAGGGCTGGGGATCGAACCTCCAACCTTCCGATTGGCAGGCAAAAACACTCTACCACTGAGCCACATCCGCCCCATTTTAAGGAGAAATAGGCCGTCATGCAGTTTTTTTTATTTATTTATTTAGAGAAACAGGGACAGCGTACAATAAACATTAACCTCAAAGGGAGAGATGCATTGTACCGGGTTTTAGCTCAAGAGCTACTTTTCACCCGTAGTCCCTGGGCAGGCTGATGTTGAGCTAAAATACATAAAACATACATGAGTAATAAGATTTACTATGAATAAAAAGGAAAAAAAACAAAAAGGTACAAAAATTCATGTTCACACCTTTCATACACTTAGACCTTAGAACACACACTTACACACACACACACACACACACACACACACACACATCTGGTCACATGTTGCTGAATCTGTCTTCATTTCAGATCGACAAAGGTCAGTTTAAAAGATTTTACTCAGATTTTGAGAGGCGTTCGTCACTCTCATCCCGCTCGTCATTTCCTGGTTAGCGCTCCACCAATCAGATCGGCCATTGAGTCCGACTGCCCGCCTTCCGATTCAACATGTCAAATCGGCCCAAATGAAGGCCGACGGCTCCTCCGACGGACGACGGCACGGAACACGGCGAACAGACTCGAGTCACCGACCTCGCCAGACTGTCCGATAATCGGGTTGGTGTGTCAGCGCCTTAAGCCATCAGTCCAGTTCAGCATTCACACTTTCTGCAGGAAATGCAGAATTTCTGTATAACAGTAATTCAGTAATAAATGCTCCTTCACGAAGGTTATAATGTTTAGTTTGTTTTGGAAATGTTTGAGAGACGTGTTGACTCAACTGTTTGATCATTTTGGAGGTTTGTGCTGCTGTTAAATTGTAGGATTTATTACAGGACTGTTGCATGAGTTTCAGCTCTTTGTGTACCTAATAAACTGGCTTTATCCAGGAATTCATAATTCTAGACTTGAGATACTAAGTACTAATGTTCCTGCTACTTCTATTACACGAGTGCCTGTAAGTTGATCCGCTGTACTGTACTTTCTAGTTTTATACTTTGCAATAAAATATGTATAAATTAAGTCTCAAAGGATACTATTTTTGCTATTCTATATTTCTTTGTTGTCCATAAATCCCATGAAAACCGTGACCATAAACGTGAACCTCATGGTGGCGCTAAAGGGAAAGTCTGGGGATTCATCCGCAGTAAAACTTCCTGGAAATACATCAAATAGTTTTAAGATGTTTCAGTCTGAACTGACACAACCATCCCTAGAGACTCAGATTTTGAAGTGCTCATATTATGCTTTTTTTTTGCCTTTATTGTGTTATATATCTTTTTTGTGCACGTTATAGGTTTACAAAGTGAAAAAGCCCAAAGTCCCCCCCAAAGGGACTTACCATCTCCACCAGAAAACACTGTTCACCAACTGCTCCAAACAGCTCTGTTGTAGTCCAGCCTTTACTTCAGAGACACACGTGGTCACTTTGGAACACACGTTATAATGCTCGCCTAGCTGCTAGCATGGCACGCCCTCATACTCTGCTTCTGACTGGCTAGTAGTCCTTACCTAGGTACTGTCAGGACACGCCCTCATACTCTGCTTCTGACTGGCTAGTAGTCCTTACCTAGCTACTGTCAGGACACGCCCTCATACTCTGCTTCTGACTGGCTAGTAGTCCTTACCTAGGTACTGTCAGGGCACGCCCTCATACTCTGCTTCTGACTGGCTAGTAGTCCTTACCTAGCTACTGTCAGGACACGCCCTCATACTCTGCTTCTGACTGGCTAGTAGTCCTTACCTAGGTACTGTCAGGACACGCCCTCATACTCTGCTTCTGACTGGCTAGTAGTCCTTACCTAGCTACTGTCAGGACACGCCCTCATACTCTGCTTCTGACTGGCTAGTAGTCCTTACCTAGGTACTGTCAGGACACGCCCTCATACTCTGCTTCTGACTGGCTAGTAGTCCTTACCTAGGTACTGTCAGGACACGCCCTCATACTCTGCTTCTGACTGGCTAGTAGTCCTTACCTAGCTACTGTCAGGACACGCCCTCATACTCTGCTTCTGACTGGCTAGTAGTCCTTACCTAGGTACTGTCAGGACACGCCCTCATACTCTGCTTCCAACTGGCTAGTAGTCCTTACCTAGGTACTGTCAGGACACGCCCTCATACTCTGCTTCTGACTGGCTAGTAGTCCTTACCTAGCTACTGTCAGGACACGCCCTCATACTCTGCTTCTGACTGGCTAGTAGTCCTTACCTAGGTACTGTCAGGACACGCCCTCATACTCTGCTTCTGACTGGCTAGTAGTCCTCACCTAGGTACTGTCAGGACACGCCCTCATACTCTGATTCTGACTGGCTAGTAGTCCTCACCTAGGTACTGTCAGGACACGCCCTCATACTCTGCTTCTGACTGGCTAGTAGTCCTCACCTAGGTACTGTCAGGGCACGCCCTCATACTCTGCTTCTGACTGGATAGTAGTCCTTACCTAGGTACTGTCAGGACACGCCCTCATACTCTGCTTCTGACTGGCTAGTAGTCCTTACCTAGGTACTGTCAGGGCACGCCCTCATACTCTGCTTCTGACTGGCTAGTAGTCCTTACCTAGGTACTGTCAGGACACGCCCTCATACTCTGCTTCTGACTGGCTAGTAGTCCTTACCTAGGTACTGTCAGGACACGCCCTCATACTCTGCTTCTGACTGGCTAGTAGTCCTTACCTAGGTACTGTCAGGGCACGCCCTCATACTCTGCTTCTGACTGGCTAGTAGTCCTTACCTAGGTACTGTCAGGACACGCCCTCATACTCTGCTTCTGACTGGCTAGTAGTCCTTACCTAGGTACTGTCAGGGCACGCCCTCATACTCTGCTTCTGACTGGCTAGTAGTCCTTACCTAGGTACTGTCAGGACACGCCCTCATACTCTGCTTCTGACTGGCTAGTAGTCCTTACCTAGGTACTGTCAGGGCACGCCCTCATACTCTGCTTCTGACTGGCTAGTAGTCCTTACCTAGGTACTGTCAGGACACGCCCTCATACTCTGCTTCTGACTGGCTAGTAGTCCTTACCTAGGTACTGTCAGGACACGCCCTCATACTCTGCTTCTGACTGGCTAGTAGTCCTTACCTAGCTACTGTCAGGACACGCCCTCATACTCTGCTTCTGACTGGCTAGTAGTCCTTACCTAGGTACTGTCAGGACACGCCCTCATACTCTGCTTCTGACTGGCTAGTAGTCCTTACCTAGGTACTGTCAGGACACGCCCTCATACTCTGCTTCTGACTGGCTAGTAGTCCTTACCTGGGTACTGTCAGGACACGCCCTCATACTCTGCTTCTGACTGGCTAGTAGTCCTTACCTAGGTACTGTCAGGACACGCCCTCATACTCTGCTTCTGACTGGCTAGTAGTCCTTACCTAGCTACTGTCAGGACACGCCCTCATACTCTGCTTCTGACTGGCTAGTAGTCCTTACCTAGGTACTGTCAGGGCACGCCCTCATACTCTGCTTCTGACTGGCTAGTAGTCCTTACCTAGGTACTGTCAGGGCACGCCCTCATACTCTGCTTCTGACTGGCTAGTAGTCCTTACCTAGCTACTGTCAGGACACGCCCTCATACTCTGCTTCTGACTGGCTAGTAGTCCTTACCTAGGTACTGTCAGGACACGCCCTCATACTCTGCTTCTGACTGGCTAGTAGTCCTTACCTAGCTACTGTCAGGACACGCCCTCATACTCTGCTTCTGACTGGCTAGTAGTCCTTACCTAGGTACTGTCAGGACACGCCCTCATACTCTGCTTCTGACTGGCTAGTAGTCCTTACCTAGGTACTGTCAGGACACGCCCTCATACTCTGCTTCTGACTGGCTAGTAGTCCTTACCTAGCTACTGTCAGGACACGCCCTCATACTCTGCTTCTGACTGGCTAGTAGTCCTTACCTAGGTACTGTCAGGACACGCCCTCATACTCTGCTTCCAACTGGCTAGTAGTCCTTACCTAGGTACTGTCAGGACACGCCCTCATACTCTGCTTCTGACTGGCTAGTAGTCCTTACCTAGCTACTGTCAGGACACGCCCTCATACTCTGCTTCTGACTGGCTAGTAGTCCTTACCTAGGTACTGTCAGGACACGCCCTCATACTCTGCTTCTGACTGGCTAGTAGTCCTCACCTAGGTACTGTCAGGACACGCCCTCATACTCTGATTCTGACTGGCTAGTAGTCCTCACCTAGGTACTGTCAGGACACGCCCTCATACTCTGCTTCTGACTGGCTAGTAGTCCTCACCTAGGTACTGTCAGGGCACGCCCTCATACTCTGCTTCTGACTGGATAGTAGTCCTTACCTAGGTACTGTCAGGACACGCCCTCATACTCTGCTTCTGACTGGCTAGTAGTCCTTACCTAGGTACTGTCAGGGCACGCCCTCATACTCTGCTTCTGACTGGCTAGTAGTCCTTACCTAGGTACTGTCAGGACACGCCCTCATACTCTGCTTCTGACTGGCTAGTAGTCCTTACCTAGGTACTGTCAGGACACGCCCTCATACTCTGCTTCTGACTGGCTAGTAGTCCTTACCTAGGTACTGTCAGGGCACGCCCTCATACTCTGCTTCTGACTGGCTAGTAGTCCTTACCTAGGTACTGTCAGGACACGCCCTCATACTCTGCTTCTGACTGGCTAGTAGTCCTTACCTAGGTACTGTCAGGGCACGCCCTCATACTCTGCTTCTGACTGGCTAGTAGTCCTTACCTAGGTACTGTCAGGACACGCCCTCATACTCTGCTTCTGACTGGCTAGTAGTCCTTACCTAGGTACTGTCAGGGCACGCCCTCATACTCTGCTTCTGACTGGCTAGTAGTCCTTACCTAGGTACTGTCAGGACACGCCCTCATACTCTGCTTCTGACTGGCTAGTAGTCCTTACCTAGGTACTGTCAGGACACGCCCTCATACTCTGCTTCTGACTGGCTAGTAGTCCTTACCTAGCTACTGTCAGGACACGCCCTCATACTCTGCTTCTGACTGGCTAGTAGTCCTTACCTAGGTACTGTCAGGACACGCCCTCATACTCTGCTTCTGACTGGCTAGTAGTCCTTACCTAGGTACTGTCAGGACACGCCCTCATACTCTGCTTCTGACTGGCTAGTAGTCCTTACCTGGGTACTGTCAGGACACGCCCTCATACTCTGCTTCTGACTGGCTAGTAGTCCTTACCTAGGTACTGTCAGGACACGCCCTCATACTCTGCTTCTGACTGGCTAGTAGTCCTTACCTAGGTACTGTCAGGACACGCCCTCATACTCTGCTTCTGACTGGCTAGTAGTCCTTACCTAGGTACTGTCAGGACACGCCCTCATACTCTGCTTCTGACTGGCTAGTAGTCCTTACCTAGGTACTGTCAGGACACGCCCTCATACTCTGCTTCTGACTGGCTAGTAGTCCTTACCTAGGTACTGTCAGGACACGCCCTCATACTCTGCTTCTGACTGGCTAGTAGTCCTTACCTAGGTACTGTCAGGACACGCCCTCATACTCTGCTTCTGACTGGCTAGTAGTCCTTACCTAGCTACTGTCAGGACACGCCCTCATACTCTGCTTCTGACTGGCTAGTAGTCCTTACCTAGGTACTGTCAGGACACGCCCTCATACTCTGCTTCTGACTGGCTAGTAGTCCTTACCTAGGTACTGTCAGGACACGCCCTCATACTCTGCTTCTGACTGGCTAGTAGTCCTTACCTAGGTACTGTCAGGGCACGCCCTCATACTCTGCTTCTGACTGGCTAGTAGTCCTTATCTCGCTACTGAGCATGTGCGACTCCCAACAAAGATGGAACAGAAGTGAGATGTCTCACTCTGTAGCTAAAACAGAGAGCTCAACACACAGGGTGAAAAGAGGAGCTGCAGCAATGTGCAGTACAACAAAAATTTGGTGTTTTTCTGAAAATTAAACCACATAAACCTATTCTGGTACAACCTCTAAATACAATTATGAACCTGAAAATGAGCATAATATGAGCACTTTAAGACGGTAAATGTTCATGTGTAACTTTCACTCTAAAAGGGTCCGAAGAAGCGATTTCCTCCTGTTTTTAATGAAGACAGAAACAAAGCAGGTTTCTCCTGAACAGTTACACTGTGATGGGATTAAATCTGCAGGAGATCATGTTAAAAGCAAAAGAGACATGATAAGAAAAGTTTGATCCAATCAAACCAGAATGTTATCATTTGTTTGACAAGGAAACACAGTATATTTATCATCGGTGTAACCTTATCACTTGACGTACGGCAGGACATTTTTGTCTGTTATCTCACGTAAAATGTAAAAGGAACATTAACCCACATACACACCTGTGTACCACTGACCTGTATTCTCCAACGTCCTCTTCCCCTTATCTGTACATTCACTCAAGAGAAAACCACACAGCAGATACCACAAGAGAGCTCGGTGGAAGAAACACGTAGACACTGAGTACATTTACTAAAGTAAACATGGGGCGTTCACAAAGGAGACGCTGTTTGCGTCTCGTTTCGAACCAAAAGTCAATGTAGATTATCTACTTTTACATAGTCTCGCTTTGCCAGACCATCCACACGCGGAGGAGCGGAGGAGGGTCTGGCTAGTCCACACAGCATTCTGGGATGGGAGTAAAACGTGCTCTGGTCGAGGATGTAGACTGACGTATGCGTGACAATGGTTTTGCTAAAACAAAATGCAAAAACAGTGCAAGAAGAAGCCTGAATATTTGATGCTGTCTGTGTATGGCTGTTCAGGGTGTTGATGGCAGTGCGAATAAAGGATCTTTTTTCTCTTGCAAATGGGACTCTGTAGCACTGACTTGTTGGCAGTAACTGAAAGGATTGTTGAATGGGGGGGGGGGGGGGGGGGATTAATCCTGAAGAATAATCTAAATAATCCCCCTGATACGTTCTTCAGGTTTTATATGAGATATACTTATTTCCTGTGTGTGTGTGTGTGTGTGTGTGTGTGTGTGTGTGTGTGTGTGTGTGTGTGTGTGTGTGTGTGTGTGCGTGCGTGTGTGTGTCTGAGTGTGTGTGTGTGTGTGGATGCGTGTGTGTGTGTGTGTGTGGATGCGTATGTGTGTGTGTGTGTGCGTATGTCTGTGTGTGTGTGTGTGTGTGTGTGCGTATGTCTGAGTGTGTGTGTGTGTGTGTATGTATGTCTGAGTGTGTGTGTGTATATGTATGTCTGAGTGTGTGTGTGTATATGTATGTCTGAGTGTGTGTGTGTGTGTGTGTGTGTGTGTGTGTATATGTATGTCTGAGTGTCTGTGTGTGTGTCTGTGTGTCTGTGTGTGTGTGTGTATGTCTGAGTGTGTGTATGTGTGTCTGTGTCTGTGTGTGTCTGTGTGTGTGTGTGTGTCTGAGTGTGTGTGTGTGTGTGTGTGTGTATGTGTATGTCTGTGTGTGTGTGTATGTCTGTGTGTGTGTGTGTGTGTGTGTGTGTGTGTATGTCTGTGTGTGTGTGTGTGTGTGTGTGTATGTCTGAGTGTGTGTCTGTGTGTGTGTGTGTGTGTGTGTGTGTCTGAGTGTGTGCGTGTCTGTGTGTGTGTATATATATGTGTGTGTCTGTGTGTGTGTGTGTGTGTGTGTGTGTGTGTGTGTGTGTGTGTGTGTCTGAGTGTGTGTGTGTGTGAACTCACAGGCGTTTCCTTCACCTCTTCCTAACAGCCTCATTAACCTCTAAATACCGGTTTAACATCAAAGGCCGTGTCGGGGCTCACACCTCCGTCTCCTCTCTTTCACATGCGCACACTTCTTCATTCATGTACCGACATTTCATTTATTCATCCCTCAGACTCAACACTTTAAACTGCATGACATGTAAACACAATATAATACGTAGTGTTTTCTATAGTTGGAAGAAATGCATTTAGAAAGGGAGGAACCTTTAGAAAGGGAGGAACCTTTAGAAAGGGAGGAACCTTTAGAAAGGGGGGAAAGCAGGTTTTTATGTTGTGGTCCTCCATCTCCATTCATTGACACGTCTGTGTTTTTAACGCCGTATGTGTGAACCAAAAGTTTCTGAGGGAGGAGACTTCGTCCTGCACCGGGGAGACTGATAGTCTGTGAGAACAGAGGATGTAGTTTGTGTATATGTAAATTAATGGATGAAGGACTTGTATCTTATACTTTCCCCCCCCCCCAGTATGAAAATGTAGTGGGTCGTTTAGCTATTTATGACAAGTCTATTTTGAGTTTTTTCTTATTTATGTGTTTTTAAAGTTAAGTAGGTGCTTTCTATTTTTGTAAACTGATGTAAATTCTGCTTTTTATTCTGTCGTCTAACTGCGGCTCGCAGGACAACAGCTTGAAGCGCAGCGTAATAGTGGTCGTAACAAGCAAGTCTCAGTTTCAACCGTAAAGGGAAGACTTCGAGCTGCAGGTTTGAAAGGTCGAGTTGCGGCAAGAAAGCCATCGCTAAGACGTCAGAATAAGAAAAAGAGGCTTGCTGTGGGCCAAGAAACACCGCCAATGGACTACTGAAGACTGGAAGAAGGTGTTGTGGACTGACGAGTCACAATTTGAACTCTTCGGTTCATCGCGCAGGATTTGTGTACGCCGTCGAGTAGGCTAAAGGATGGTTCCTCAGTGTGTGACGTCAACTGTCAAACATGGAGGAGGAAGCGTGACGGTCTGCACCTAGTTGGTCAGGGGTTCATCCTGTGTGTGTGTGTGTGTGTGTGTGTGTGTGTGTGTGTGTGTGTGTGTGTGTGTGTGTGTGTGTGTGTGTGTGTGTGTGTGTGCATGCGTGCGTGCGTGTTGGCCCCAGCAGAGTTCCAGGCTGCTGTGTGTGTGTGTGTGTGTGTGTGTGTGTGTGTGTCCCAGGCTGCTGCTGTCTGTGTGTGTGTGTGTGAGGCTGCTGTGTGTGTGTGTGTGTCCCAGGCTGCTGCTGTCTGTGTGTGTGTGTGTGTGTGTCCCAGGCTGCTGCTGTGTGTGTGTGTGTGTGTGGGGGTGTGTGTGTTTGTGTGTGTGTGTGTGTGTGGGTGTGTGTGTGTCCCAGGCTGCTGCTGTGTGTGTGGGTGTGTGTGTGTGTGTCCCAGGCTGCTGTGTGTGTGTGTGTGTGTGTGTGTGTGTGTGTGTGTGTCCCAGGCTGCTGTCTGTGTGTGTGTGTGTGTGTGTCCCAGGCTGCTGCTGTGTGTGTGTGTGTGTGTGGGTGTGTGTGTGTCCCAGGCTGCTGCTGTGTGTGTGTCCCAGGCTGCTGTCTGTGTGTGTGTGTGTGTGTGTGTGTGTGTGTCCCAGGCTGCTGTCTGTGTGTGTGTGTGTGTCCCAGGCTGCTGCTGTCTGTGTGTGTGTGTGTGTGTGTGTGTGTGTGTGTGTGTGTGTGTGTGTGTGTGTGTGTGTGTGTGTGTGTGTGTGTGTGTGTGTGTGTGTGTGTCCCAGGCTGCTGCTGTCTGTGGGGTAACAGCCTCCTGCTGGGCTCGTCTTTGATTGGCTCCATTCAGACGCTTTCATCTCTAATGGGCCTGTTTGCTGCTCTGTTATGGACACAAACACACACCCACCCCCCCCCCCCCCCCTCGGGGCGCTGAGGGGAGACCAGAGGGAGACGCATGTCCCAACCTGGTGCTCAGATCTCTGCATACAGGAGCTGCAATCTCCCTCTTCATCAGGAGCCCAAATCCTGAGTAATCTCAGTCAAGCTCTTCTGTAACACAGACGCTTTAACCCTCGTGATGTCCTTCGGTCACATTTGATGCGTTTTCAAAGTGTTTTTAATATCAGAAAGGTTTTTTTACAACCAAATTGCCCAAAAATAACATGGATGCATGGATGTGCCTCATAGGTAAAATTAATGATGATGAAAATGTTTGACTAAACTTTGACACATACCAGTCTGTGATCCACTCCACGTCTTCTGATCGTAAATATTAGTCAAAATAATATAAGTTCTGCTTTTTTTAAACTAAAAAATTAGGTATCATGTCATAGAAATTAGGTTTATTGACCATGAATTTAAAAAAAAAAGCATTAAAAGCATCGGAAAAAGCGGAAAAAACGTCGGGGAAGGGCGCCCGGATGGCTCAGCTGGTAGAGCGTGCGCCCATAAATATCGGTTTACTCCTCGACGCAGTAGGCCGCGGGTTCAACTCCGACCTGCGGCCCTTTGCTACATGTCACCCCCCCCTCTCTCTCTGTCTCTCTCTCTCTCCGCTTTCATGTCTTGAAAGGCAGAAAATGCCCAAAAAATAATCTTAAAAAAAGTTAATTTTCAATTTTGACCCCGAAGGACAACAAGTTGACGGCGGACAGGAAGGCAACACGAGGGTTAAAGGAGAAAGCTGACACACACACACACGCACACACACACACACACACACACACACGCACACACACGCACACACACACCGAATACATCTCTCCCATCATTCATAGCAAACACTCATCTTTCCTGCAAGCGTATCCTAACCGTAACATAAAAACACAACTTGACTTAAATCCTCTTTAAGTCATTTTTTATATTCCTTTTTTTTTTTTTTTTTTTTTTTTTTACTTATTTCTTTCTTTATTTCCAAAAGCAGATTTAAAAAAGATGCATTCCTTGACATCACGACTCCCATGCATCATCTAAATGTTCATTCTCAGGAGGAAAAGCAGGAGCTACTGTACATATTCACTCTTTTACTTTACATTCTGGGATTCAAACTAAGAAAACGGCGTGCTACAACCCCAGATTGCACCCAAAATACCGTGGATGGTTCCATGACACGCTCTTCACAAGTGAAATTAAGGCTCAGATCTCTACTTTCATTGAATTCTGGGTGTTTTATAAAATGTTATGCCGTTATCCTGACTAAAACGTTGACATATCTGTGATTATCCATTACCTTCAACCCTCCGATCTTAACTTTTAGACAATTATTCATCATTTCTGCTTTTTTTTTCAAACACAAAAATTTGATAATTTCATATAAATGAGGTTTATTGACCAGGAATTCCAAAAAATAAGTGTAAAACTAGTGTTAATAAGTTGGTGAATATACTGGTGGTAATGGAAAAAAATTAGGTGCCAAAAACCATTGAAATAAGCATCAAAAATGTCAAAATAAAGCAAGAAAAACGTGGAAAAAAGCGATAAAAATGTAAAAACAGTGTCTAAAAAAGTGTTAATTTTGACCCGGGAGGATAATACAAGGGTTAATACATTAAATATAAAACATTTTCACGAACAAAGTTAAACAATATGCGTATGTTAATTCCATTGACCTTACTACGACTCTTGTCTTGTCTTGTCTTGACAATGTTAACAAAACAAACAACTAAACGACAGTGAAAGGCAGAACTCTTACTTTTCATGTTGTTTTTTTTATTCCCTATAAATGATTTCTTAACAAGAATAATATTACATATAACATTAACAGTCTTCTTCCTGCTGCAGTTTGACCACAAAGGAGCTAAAAAGCCAATATGCTAAGATAAACTAAAAAGTGTTTGTGATGCTGAATGGATTCCTCTCTGCAGATAAAGGCGGTGATGACGCCCAATAATCATTGATCTCCATTGACGGCAGTCTCCAGCAGTGGCCCGCCCCGTCTGTAACACAGTCAGTTAAGGCCTCTTCCCCTGTCCCATTGATCCCTATCAGCCGCATCAAAGGCTCCCGGGGCTTTGATGGGGCCAGCGGGACGGGTCCCGGTGGACGAGCAGGCGCAGCGACTCCCCTAGACAAATGGAAGGGGGGGGGGGGTAGAGAGTGAGGCCTGTCTTGTCTTTTAAGATTGGGAAATTTAAATATATCTCTTCCCCCCTCCCCCCAAAAAACAGGAGCTGCAGGCTGTGTTGTTGTGGCGTAGCAACACCTGAGGGTTAGCACACTTTTATGGCAGGTAATACTGTAGAGAAAAGAATATCCAAGCAACCCTAAAATGTAAAATAACATCTTTCTGACATCACGTGGTGGACTTTGTGTTTGCTCAGATGCGTAACTTACAGGGGGGGAGGAGGGGATGGGGATGGGGGGGGGTTTCACAACAACAAAACACAGTTTAGCAGCTCTCAGAATGACAGTGGAGTATACAAATCAAGGTACTTAAACAAGGTGACAATATATATACCGTACATACTGTATATGAGGTTATTGCACATTCAGCTGTTGGGGTTTATTGCACATTCATCTTAGAGAGAGAGGGGGGGGAGGGGGGGAGAGGTGCAGCAGCGAAGGATAAGTGTAAACAAGTGTAAACAAGTACTAACAAAACACTGAGGATAATCAAGCAATGAATACATTTAACCCTCCCATTTTCAAAATGTTTCTGTATCAGAATATTTGGGTTTCTTTCAACCAAATTGTCAAAAAGAATAACGTGGATGGTTAGCGCTCCTCACGTGTAAAATAAATGATCAGTTCATTACTTTTATTGAATTTGGGTGTTTTATTCAATTTTATAGCATTTGAAGAAGAAAATTGATAAAATAACGTTGAAAAAAAGTGACAAAAAAATGCCAAAAAGCGCAGAAAAAATCGACAAAGACGTCATAAAAAGTGATAAAGAACATCGGGAAAAGTAACAACAACTCGGGGACGAAAAAAAAAAGCAAAAAGTCTCAGTTTTAATTTTTAAATTTTGACCAAGAAAAACAAAAAAGTTGCATGATCGTCACGAGGGTTAAATGAAGAGGATAAAAAGTAAACGAAATGTAAAGAAACGTCTCTCTCGTGTGGAGACTTCAAATAGATTTCCATGTTTTAATATCTCTAAAACACAACTTTTCTGTTATCTTTCCTCCATCAGAGTGGCTGAGTTTGTTTCCTTACATACAGACAACAACAACAACAACAACAACAACAACAACAACATACTCTTATACAAAATACATATTTACTCTAGATGCAGAAACGGAAACCAACATAAATACAAAAAATACAATATTACAGAACAATCTGCGATAAACAAACATTTAAAAAAAAAATACTCCACTAAAAGTAGAAGTACTATCAGCAAAATGTACTTAAAGGGCCTTGTTGTGTGGATGTGATCTGACATTTACACAACCGGAGCGGACGGGAACAAACGTTGATTTTTGTTGTTTTTTGTTTTGCAGATTTTCTGGAAATTGAGTTCAACTTTTTGCGTCCGATGTCACGGGACAAAAAGTTTGGAAACGACTCGATTCGTCTTTCATTTTATTGTAAAATCATAATCTGAAAAGCAGCGCCGTCGTCCAGATAAATGTATAAAGTACAACATTCCCCTCGGAGATGTAGTGGACTAACAGTACAGAGAAGTATAATACCGGAGTAAAGTACAAGTACCTCCTGCAAGAGTCCCAGGAAACCAGCGCTCCAAACAACAACAGGCAGGTGATGGTGCAGTTAAGAGTTCAAAGGGGTCCTGATCATTTGTTGTTGCTGCCCATCTGCCCGTCTGTCTGTCTGTCTGTCTGTCTGTCTGTCTGACTGTCTGTCTGTCTGTCTGTTTATTTCTGTCTGTCTGTTTGTCTGTTTCTGTCTGTCTGTCTGTTTCTGTCTGTTTCTGTCTGTCTGTTTATTTCTGTCTGTCTGTCTGTCTGTCTGTCTGTCTGACTGTCTGTTTCTGTCTGTCTGTTTCTGTCTGTCTGTCTGACTGTCTGTCTGTTTCTGTCTGTCTGTCTGTTTCTGTCTGTCTGTCTGACTGTCTGTCTGTTTCTGTCTGTCTGTCTGTCTGTCTGTCTGTCTGTTTCTGTCTGTCTGTTTCTGTCTGTCTGACTGTCTGTCTCTCTGTCTGTTTGTTTGTTTGTCTGTCTGTTTATTTCTGTCTGTCTGTCTGTTTGTTTCTGTCTGTCTGTCTGTTTGTGTCTGTCTGTCTGTCTGTCTGTTTGTCTGTCTGTTTATTTCTGTCTGTCTGTTTCTGTCTGTCTGTCTGTCTGTCTGTTTATTTCTGTCTATCTGTCTGTCTGTCTGTTTCTGTCTGTCTGTCTGTCTGTCTGTCTGTCTGTCTGTTTGTCTGTTTCTGTCTGTCTGTCTGTCTGTCTATCTGTCTGTCTGTTTCTGTCTGTCTGTCTGTCTGTCTGTCTGTCTGCTCCACTTTGTCCCATCCTGCTCTCTCACATGCAGGTCTGCAGCTCTTTGATGTGACAGACAGACAGACAGACAGACAGACAGACAGACAGATGAGAGGCCAGGAGACAACAACACTGCTCTACTCTCCTTTTTTTGGTTTCATCTCCTCCCTTCTCTCCTCTTCTGTTATTTCCTTGCTTGTTTCTCATCCCCTCCTTTCTTCACATTTCCTCTTCTCTTTTCTTCTCTCCTCTATTTTCCTCTCCTCCCTTGTTTTCTCCTCTTCTATCCTTCTCTTTTCTTCACCCTTATCTCCTCCTCCTCCTCTCCCGATGGTTTCCCCTCCCCTGGCGTTCCTCCTGTCCCTTTTTCTTCCCTCCTTCACTCTCACTTGTGTCCTTATCTCCTCTCCTCTCACCGGCCTGATCACTCCCATTATCTTATCAATGGCACCGTTTCATGATTGACCCGATTAAGCCTTTAAACCAAACTGACTGCACCATTTGCACACAGAACGGTGCCTTCCTCCTCCTCCACCTCTTCCTCATCTTCCTCCTCCACTTCCTCCTCCTCCTCTCCTCCTCTCCTCCTCCTCTCCTGCGGGTTCTTCACGGGGGAGCGTGCCTATGTTCCCACATTTCTAAGAAAACAAAATGTCACTGAAAATTAGGCCCTGTGTTCCCACATTTCTAAGATTATTTTCCAAAATTAGGCCCTATGTTCGCCTAACCCACCCTAACCCGCCATAACCCAGCCTAACCCAGCCCTAACCCACCCTAACCCACCCTAACCTGCCCTAACCCACCCTAACCCACCCTAACCCGCCCTAACCCAGCCTAACCCGCCCTAACCCAGCCTAACCCACCCTAACCCAGCCTAACCCGCCCTAACCCACCCTAACCCAGCCTAACCCGCCATAACCCAGCCTAACCCGCCCTAACCCAGCCTAACCCACCCTAACCCACCCTAACCCAGCCCTAACCCAGCCTAACCCACCCTAATCCACCCTAACCCACCCTAACCCACCCTAACCCAGCCCTAACCCACCCTAACCCGCCCTAACCCACCCTAACCCACCCTAACTCACCCTAACCCTTGAAGGGAAATGTAGGAACACAAGACCTAATTTTGAAAATGTCCTAGAAATGTGGGAACATAGGACCTAATTTTCAGTGAAAAAAAATCATAGAAATGTGGGGACATAGGGCTGTGACCCCCTTCCGGGCTGCTGGTGATGATGATGATGATGATGAAGGTTATGAGCCACTTCGCAGGGCGGATCATCGTCTTCAGGTCGTTATCAGACTCTTTAACCTGATCCCCAAATCCCCTTTTCAGCATTGAGAGCCACACAATGGTTTAAGATGATTTAAGAGCAGATTATCCCCGTAATCCCTGTTATGTTTATGGGGTACTTCAAAGGTACTCTTACTTAAGTAAACGATCTGAGTACTTCTTTAACCGCTCGTTTAACCCTCCTATTGTCCTCGGGTCTAATTTGACCCATTTTCAAAAAGTTTCTGTGTCACAAATTTGGGTTTCTTTCAACCAAAAAGTAACGTGGATGGTTCCATACGACGCGCTTCACAAGTCACATAAATGATCAGTTCACTTCTTTCATTGAGTTTCGGGTGTTTTTATTCCATTTTAAAGCATTTGGAGAAAATAATGACGAAAGAAAGTTGAAAAAAGTTACAAAAATGTTGGTAAAAAAAACAACAAAAACGTCAACAAAAAGTACTTTTTTGGTTTTCCATTACGAAACAAAGTACCTGGTACCTGCTAACAGGTACTTTTTTTAGTTCCACCTCCGTCGAGGTTCCCAGCGAGCTGAGGCGATACCAAAAGGTGACGTGAAAGCGACAGACGGCGGCGTCCTGAACATAACCGCCATTTTTAAATAGTTTAGCCAGCTGTTTTTGTTTTTTTGCTCGTCCAGCTTCATCTGAAACTAAATGTGTCTTCAGACAACAAAAACTCACCTTCCACGTTCTGTGTGTGTGTCGCGTTAGGTCACGGCAGTTTACTGCGGCGCTGCTATGACGACCAGCCACGCT
>CM042442.1:30168866-30171366 GCA_023631565.1 Gymnocephalus cernua | reverse complement strand
AATTCTGTGTTTGAAAAAAAAAACAACGTTGTCTTACGAGTCTTCTTCTTTCTCTCTCAGATCAGAAACTGGTTCCAGAACAGGCGGATGAAGCTAAAGAGGACGGTGCAGGACGCCCTGGCTCACGCCTGCCAGGCGAGCGTCGCCTCTCAGCTGATGCATTACCCCGAGCTGCAGGCCTACAGACCGGGGCCGTACCCCAGATACCACTCAGCGGCGGCGCAGGACGGCCCGGCCGCTGCCTCCTACCTCCACCCACACGGCCTGCGGTACGGCTCGGCTCGGCCCAGCATCGCCTCTCTGCCCCTGGACTCTTTCTACCAGTACGGCAGCCTCCCCGGAGTCATGCTGCCCTCTGCCACAACGCCACTCCTACCCGGAGCCTACCCGGCTTACCCTCAGTATTACTGACACGGTGTAAAGATTAGGGCTGGAACGGGACACTCGACTCACTGTGACTCACTGCGATGTGCAAATTGTTTCTTTGTTAAGTCTCAGGAGTTTTTTGTTTTTTAACAGAACGAGCTGCAGACAAATGACTGAAAAGTATTTCTTTATTTATATGAACTGTGCCAAACAGCAGGCGACTGAAATTTTATTTTATCTTAAATAACAAAAATTACATAAATTAAATGAATTCATAATTAACAAATCCCACATTTCAAAATAACTTAATAAATAGAAGAAAAAAAAGTCTTTAAATAAATACAGTAAGAAGATGTAGTGACGTCTGAAGTCAAGAAGTAAAATCTAATGTAGCTCTAGGCCGTTTAAAAACTGCACCGAGATTATTATTTTTTATTTATTTTTTTTTTTTTTATTGCAGATCAACATTGGGTACAGACTGCACTTGTTCATACAAGCAACATTGTTTTTCCATTTTCTTATTCATACAATAGCGATTCGGAAGACTCGGCTCGATTTGTGCCAGTTCTCATTAATATTCAACGAGCTAAGCTGCTTGACTCTGATTGGCCGACAGCTAGCCAATGAGAGCCTGGCTATCAGCATCTTTTACCCAGCGCAACTGGGCGAGCTCATGAATAGAGGAGGTAGCAGTTCATTTTCACATTCACCACGTAACACAAACACATACGGACCATACACACATTTCAACAAATACAAGTTTAGTTTAAGTTTATTTAGATAGGGACAAGTATGTTACATAAAACATGTTGCATACTACAACATTTTAGCCGAAGCTAATTCTCAATGTCAGTCCCTAGTGGGCCTTTACATAAAAATTCAACAATACCTAATTAAAATAAACATAATAATGCAGTAAAACAATAAAACAATTTAAACGAAGCCAGCAGTCAGTGGTCACATGTCTGACCTCTGATTAAATAGTCTTTGAGTCTGTGTTTGACTCTCCTTTCAGGTCAGTGGATAAACAACTCCAGGCTTTTGTGCCTTTACAGAAAAAGCTGATTGTCCAAATGAAGTCTTACCTTTTGGGATCTGACAGTTCCCGTTCTGAGCTCCTCTAGTTCTTGAACCCACAGCCCTGAGAGCAACTATACAGTCACTCAAGACCTGATTCAAACATTTATACATCAGCTTCAACATAGAAAATGTAATGACATTCGGAAAAGATCAAATGTTTAAATTACTCAGACTGTTACAGTGATGTGACTTAATTGGTTTCTTATCTAGGATTTTAACCGCTCTATTATAAATTATATGAAGTGGCTTAACTGCAGTAACTGCAGCCTGTAGTAAAAACGGTTTTGCGTGGCGGGGCACCTTTAACCGGTTGTTAACTTCACACATTTATATTGATGTTGAACTGATCGTTGCCTCCCTAGTGAAGATGTGTAGCTGCTGTAATCTTTACGGCGATACTTCGTCAGACAAAATGAGATCGTGTTGCCTTTATTCCTCTCGTCCCAACAGGATCGATGCTGATAGAAATATTAGAAACGTGGCAGCTTGAATCATAAATCAAACAGGGTGGTGTGCAATATTGGGATTTATGTGTGTGTGTGTGTGTGTGTGTGTGTGTGTGTGTGTGTGTGTGTGTGTGTATCTCAGCTTGTAACGGATGTATAGTTTGGATATATTTAAATTTGAATATATGAAGTGTTTTTTTATTTGATTTGTGTTGTTATGTCGCTGGGAAAATGAGATTGTTAAAATAAAATCATTATTACAACCTTACAGGTCGTCAGATGTGTTTTTATCTGGAGGCAACGTCGCTCAATCCCGTCTCTTCCAGTGGGGAAAAGTAACTAAATACATTTACTTCAGTACTCATTTTTCTCACAGTTTCTGCAGAGAGACTTTTTATCGTTATGAATGACATTTAAGACCTTTATCACAACATCAACTAAGACCTAAATTCATTTTTTTTTTAACTATCGCTAAACTTTTACTTTACCCAAAGCTGAAGAATAAAATCTTTTGTCTAAATGAGAATCACGCCGATAAAGTGAAAGCTGATTGGCTGAAATATAAGTTGCACGTTGGTCTCGTTTGTAGTCGTAATACAGCAACATTT
>CM042442.1:30143866-30163866 GCA_023631565.1 Gymnocephalus cernua | reverse complement strand
GTGCTTTTTTTTTTGCCGTGAGTATTTATACCGGTGCGTGGTCGTCGCGGCACTAGTTGCAGTCTTCTCCTGAACAGCGGTGGCGCTAAGGAGCAAAGGATACCGATGTTTTTCTTTCTAAGGACTAGAAGAAGAAGAAGAAGATAAACAACAGCAGAACAGGCAGCAGCGTTGTCATCAATGCTTCGATTTGATTGGATGAGCTACTCCGTCAGATCGAGCCTTTCATTCACAAAAAAAGAACTCATCTTAACCCGGTAAGTTTACCAGAGAGACTTGCAGTCAGTCGGCGAGTCCTGGCATCCGGTTTCCCAGGAGCTCGTTCAGGCTTTCTGTTTCCGGTTTGTCGGGCGCCGCTGAAAAAAATAGACTGGTGTAGCGCCCTGTGCTCGCGCGCTGAAAATCGGACGCGCCGGCCGGAAATTACGTCATTTTGATGTCACGAATGCGCGCGCCACCTCCAACGCGTCAAGCATAAAACGGCCTTAAGGCCTTTTTACGGTTGTGCAGAGGCTCCACGCAGAGCTTGTGTGTGTGTGTGTGTGTGTGTGTGTGTTTTAGAGCGAGGAGGAAGTGAGAGAGTGACGGTGATTAGCTCCGGAGCGAGTAGCGACTCTAGAGTCATAGTGAGAGAAACAAAGTGTCTCCTCTGTTCTTTCTGACCACGGTGGGAAATCTGTAGCAGGAGAAGTTACCCCTCTCCTTGATTTCATGTTGTTTATGGTGAAGGAGAACCAGGAAATGAGTCGGGGGGGGGGGGGAAATGCAACGCTACCAAGCCACGGCCGAGCGACGTGCATCGCTGCGACGCGTAGTTACTTTTTTCGAGAGGTGCACGTGCGTCTACGCCAGACTCTGCGCCGTCGATTCTACTCACGACTATAAAGAACCCTTAAGCCTCTCGGTATATGTGCGCCTGCTCTAACCACTGAACCAACCCGGCCACGTGATCAAATGTTTTTATTCAGTATAATCACACAGGATGTTGCTCTTTCAAATTACAAACAATACGCTGAGACATAAGAACGTGTCCCAGGACCGATAAACACAGAGAGGAAAGACAGGAAGGAGGGCGACATAATAAAACCACAACCGTAAGAATGATGTCTGCCTTGCAGCTCTTTCTCGTTGTCAAAGGGTGCCTGGGAGCAGGGGGGGGGGGCTCGCAAACACCAACCTCATTATTCGGGGGGGGTCGTGAGACTCGTGACTCAAAAAGATTGAGAACCGCTGCCTCGGAGCGCAGACTTACCAAACCATCGCGCCTCCTTCAGTCCAGCTTTTCATCACCAAGTTCTCCAGCTCCTTTAACAATACACACTCGCTCACTGATTAACAAGGTTGATGCTTAAGACAACAAAGGGCTTATAAAGTGGAACAAACGGCTGCTCCAGAGGTGTGGTCTCATCTCTGGACTCACAGGTGCGGCTGTCGTGTCCAGCTGGGGAGGAAAATCCACCTGAAGACGTCCCTGAGAGTGAGACTATGCTGCCATCTGTGGACAGAGACAAGTAATGCAATAATAATGATGTAATACTTGTATAGGTGTAGCTGCACGTTGGCTTAACTCTTGTGTTGTCTTCCCTTTGATCAGATCCTCCAGAAAAACGCAAGTTTTTTTGTGATTGTTGCGGGCAAAAATCCTTGATTATGCGGCACGTTTTCTTAAAAAATGTGATGGAATATGCGGGATATTTATGTAATTTTATGCGATGAAATTGCGGGAACTTTTCTTTGATGAAAAAGAGAAAAAAAAAAGTGATTCCCCCAACACCGTGTTCTCAGTAGGCGAAATTACGTCACTTCATAGCGTTCCCATGGCAACAGGGGAAAATGGCTGCTCTTGTGTGAAGTAAACGCAACATTTTTCAACTTCCTGCTGAGATATGTCACTTTTTTGCAATATATATATATATATATATATATATATATATATATATATATATATATATATATATATATATATATATATATATATATATATATATATATATATATATATATATACATACAGTACTGCGCGCAAGTCGGCAATTTATGCGGCGGAAGTGCGGCGTATTTGAAAAAATGATTTGATTATGTATTGAATTATGCGATCGCATAGTCGCGTTTTTCTGGAGGGACTGTTGACCGTGCAACTCGTAGTCTCACAGATATATAAATAGAAAATTAACCTTTTTTAGACGCTTTTTTTCGAGGTTCCTGCGCTTTTTTTTGAAGTTTGGCTTTTTTCTGCGCTTTTCTGCGAACTACCATTCATTTATTACCACTAACATCAATTTATTACCACTAGTTTTACACATTTTTTGGGGGGGAATTCCTAATCGATAAACCTCATTTATATAAAATGATATTACTAATACCATAACTCTGAAATTATGAATTGTTTTGACAAATAGTTCAGATTGAGAGGATAATCACAGACTGTCACAGTTTAGTTAGAAAACCATTTCATTGTTCAAATGAATTAAAAAAAAAAAAAGCTAAAATTCTATGAAAGTAGTGATCTGATCATTAAGAGCGTTGTTTGGAACCATCCGTGTTATTTTTGGGCAATTTGCTTGAAAGTAACTCAAATGTCTGATGTAGAAACTTGACCCGAGGACAACAAGAGGGTTAGCACAGCGGTGGAAAGTAACTAACTACATTTACTGAAGAACTGGACTCAAATACAATCTTGAGGTACCTTTACTTTACATTGTATGCTACTTTCTACTTCTACTCCTCTACATCTCAAAGGGGAAATATTGTATTTTTACTCCACTATTAATCTGAGCTTTAGTTACTTTTCAGATTAAAAATACAAAATGATAAAAACAAGGAGTATTGTTAAACTTGTTCTGTATGTGATGCATCACTCTGTTCTTCCTTCAATAAAAATATATTTAAAAAAAAATATACAAAATGATATAATCAAGAAATAAATGATAGTTACGTTATATTAAAAAAAATAAAATTATTGATCCTCAAGGGGACAATTACAAGCTATCCAGCAGATAAAGTGCAGAAAGTAGCCAAAATATTTGCAACATTGAAGTAATGTGTGTGTATATACATCAATGCATCAGTATAAATCAGTGATATATTATTCTGAAATATGGGACATTCTGCATAATGAGTTCTTTAACTTTTGGTACTTTAAGTAACGATACACTCAACTCACGGTTCACGATTTCACAATATAATTCTCTCACGATTTCTTTAACAAAATGATTTGCAGACAAATGACTAAAAAAAATTCCCTTTAAAATATATAACTGTTCAAAACAACAGATGTAAATAAATAGAAAAAATCTCTTCAAATAAATAAATTAAGACGTAGTGACGTCTGAAGTCAAACAAGTGAAATCTAAAGTATATTATTACGCCCTAGGATGTTTAAAAACTGCATCCCGGTTCTTTATTTTTTATTTTTTATATATATATATATATCTCAACCGGTTGTAATCCGTATACATTTACAGTATATTGATTTTTAACTGATTCACGATGCATCGCTACGTCCCTGGAAATGAGACATTCTGCGTAACGAGTTTTACTTTTGGTACTTTAAGTATATTTGGATGCTGATACTACTTTTACGTAGTAAGATTTTGAATGCAGAACTTATAACAAAAAAAAATGTCACTTTGGTATTGCTGAGTACTTCTTCTGCCACTGGCTTTTACTAAATCTATTGCATTATTAGATGTATCTACTGTATAAAAGTTGGTCTATGTATACATGTATATGTATATAGTCTCGCTTTGCCAGACCTTCCTCCACAGCGCTGCGGAGGAGGGTCTGGCTAGTCCACACAGCATTCTGGGATGAGAGAAAAACATGCTCTGGTTTATTGACATTTCTTTAAACCAATCACAATCGTCTTGGGCGGCGTTAAGCTCCGCCGCTGCAAAATAGCCTCTTGTTTTGGTGGAACATGTGTACGTTCAAAAGTAGTTTTAGTCGTGCGACAGAAAAACTCAGATTGGACAGATAGTCTAGCTAGCTGTCTGGATTTACCCTGCAGAGATCTGAGGAGCAGTTAACCAGAGTCCTCACAAATCAGCCGGAGGTTAGAACGCCAACACAGAGACAGAGGAAGGGGACGGACATCTTGGCGAAAAGACACGCATCCGGCGGAATTTCCTGCGGCACCGGAGCAATCCTGGAAGTGGAACGTCGTGGATATATAGACTAAATTAGCTCCAACTCTACCAGTGAGATGTACTTGCCACCCTTGCGTGGGTATTAATTATCCAGTAATATACCATAATACTATAACACTCACAGGAGCCACTTTTCTGAATATTCTTGAATTTTCTTGAATACTTTATTTTGCTGTCACCACTTGTGTACTTTTACTCAAGTGAAATTTTGAATGCAAGACTTTTACTATATTGTTATTATTAAATACTGGCCAATGTAGTCTAGGCTCGAAGAAAGGTCACTAAACAGTTTTTTTGCACATATAAAAACACAACCCTGTAACTTTGTGGGAAAAAAAACAAAGTATGTCGACACATTTTACCAGCTAAAGCCAGAAAATTTAAAAACAAAAACATAACTTTCATCATATTATGTCATAAAAACAAAAAAGATTTCACAACCAAGAGGGAGTAGATGTAAAAAAATAAAAATAAAAAATAAAAAAACACAGTTGAAGAAGAACGCAAACGGAACCTCCAATCTCAACCAATGGTTAATGAGAGATGTCACATGTGGGCGTGACAGACAACTTCAGGAACGAATAGGAAAGCCGTAACCTTGTGAACTTGTCGAAGTGGCAGACGGTTGGACCAATCACAACCCTACCTCTCGACTGCACGCATAATGAGCGTGAAGGGGAGCTGAGTGCACGCAGAAAGCAGCTACGCAGGAGGAGAGAGGGGGCAGAAGCCGAATGGTGGAGCTGAAGATGGCGGATGGCGACAGCGGGAGTGAGCGCGGTGGTAGTAGCGGTGGAGGAGGAGGAGGCGTCGGTGGAGGAGGTGGTGGTGGAGGCGGCTTCCAGCACTTCCAGAGGGACCAGGAGACCCAGGAGCTGGCGTCCAAGCGCCTCGACATCCAGAACAAGCGCTTCTACCTGGACGTCAAGCAAAATAGCAAAGGCAGGTTCATCAAAATCGCCGAAGTAGGGGCCGGGGGCTCCAAAAGTCGCCTGACCCTCTCCCTGTCGGTGGCGGCCGAGTTCCGCGACTACCTCGGGGACTTCATCGAGCACTACGCCCAGCTGGGGCCTAGCAGCCCGGAGCAGATAGCACAGGCTACCGCGGGCGAGGACGGCGGGCCTAGGCGAGCGCTGAAAAGCGAGTTTCTCGTCCGGGAAAACCGCAAATACTACCTGGACTTAAAGGAGAACCAGAGGGGGAGATTCCTGCGGATCCGGCAGACCGTGAACCGAGGACCTGGATTTGGAGTTGGGGGCCCTGCAGGCGGCATGCTGTCCGGCCAGACCATAGCTCTTCCGGCCCAGGGGCTAATAGAGTTTAGAGACGCCCTCGCTAAGCTCATAGATGACTACGGGGGAGACGACGAGGAGCTGGCCGGAGGCACAGCCGCCGGGGGCTACAGCGAGCTCCCCGAGGGCACCTCCATCATGGTGGACTCCAAACGCTTCTTTTTCGACGTGGGGTCCAATAAATACGGGGTGTTCCTGCGCGTGAGCGAGGTGAAGCCTAGCTACAGGAACTCTATCACCATCCCGTTCAAAGCCTGGAGCAAATTCGGCGGAGCGTTCAGCAGATACGCCGAGGAGATGAAGGAGATCCAGGAGAGGCAGAGGGATAAAATGTACGAGAGGAGAGACGAGTCCGAGGGAGACGACGTGGACGACGACTGATGGAAGTTTTAGAAAAAAAAAAAAAATGAAAAACAGCTGTTTTTTTTTTTAGTGCAGTTACAACGACAGATCTGCAGTGTAGGGGTGTTTTGCATAAAAGAGAAAAAAGAAGCAGAAAGTGCATGCCAAAATCGTGCTGTAATAAGCCTACTAAAGTTGGCGTTAAAATAAAAAAAAAAAAGAGTACATGTGCAGGGAATTATTGGTGTATTATCCTAAAAGTTTGAGGGTTGGAGGGATTGTGTGAATTCCTGAAAGTGGGGAGGAAAAAAAGAGGACTAAAATGTGTAAGAATGAGATATCTCATTGGGAAGAAAAAAAGATTGCTTATTGTAAAAAAAAATAAAATAGGAAAGAGAGAACCTACTAAAACCAGCAAATTGGTTTTTATAACGAAAAGAAAATGAAGCCGATGAATGCTTTTTCCTATTTGCAACATAGTTTATATTTAAAAAAAGTCAGGAGTCAACCTGTTTAAGATGTTTTCCTTGCTCCAGTTTAAGGAGAGAGAACTAGCATACATTGTATTCCTGTTCCAGTCCAGGTCTCTATACTCAGTGGGCAGATTGTGGGATTTTTTTGCAAGTCAGTCATACAGGAATGTATAGAAAAATCTGCCGTCACTCTGTGGATGTTATGCATTCAGCAGATTCAGAGCAGAGGGAGCCTTGCAGCAGCAGCAGCAGCATGCAGTTAATCGAAAAGATTACCCAACATATAAGGGGGAAGATACTGACAGGATTATGTTTTTTAAGCCCAAACAACAAGGGGCCTTGTGGACTAAACTTACACTTTGACTCCTGTAGTCAAGTTACAGTGCGGATCAGCTGGGTTTTTATGTTATACATACAATCTTTGGCAGTGTTTTAAAAGCATAGTTCATATTGTTTTCAGTAATATTCACTTTCCTCACGCCAGAGCATCCCTGGTGTTTGAGAACAACCACGTGGGAAGCCAACGGGTGGCTGTCTTTAGTACCCACCACCACCACCACCACCACCACCACCAGGGACAACACGCATATAAATACACACACGGGACTGTTGAAGATCATTTGCTCCCACGTGCCACTGTACAAGGGTCCAAATATCTGGCTTTCGGACGAGAGCGCTGCATCAGATACAGCGGAGCTTCTCTGGCCTTCAAGCTCTGCCGGACTGCAGAGTGTCAGAGTTTTTTTTTTTTCCCATCAGCCTCTCTGTTCCCCCGGTCAGAGCTGGATCGGCGGCCGTCTCAACCAGCCGCAGGCTTGTTTTTTTTTTTCCCTGACGTAACTTACATCATCCAACACGTGAAGACCCTGGACAGAAACACATTGATGGACGTTCTTGTTTTTTTGTTGTTTTGTTTTCAAAAGAGAACTATATTGAAATGAGATTCTACTTATAGGAAACATATTACCGAACAGACCAGCAAAAGATATTTTGAAATACTTATAAACGAAAATGTATTGTGTAAAGGAACTTCCAGGTCTAACAAATTATAATTATAATAATAATAATAAAAAAAGGTTAATTTCTTAAAACAAAGTTGTGACTCGAACCTCCAGATTATTTTTCATTTTGTTTTTCCTGGAGTGAAAGTATAACACTTCCTTAATTAAAACAACTCTAATGCAATACCTGATGTTGTGACTGTATATTTTTAAATCCCTGTATGTGTACTTAAAGGTGATCCATTTGTTCTGCAGCCTAATTTACTGAATGTAAACAGGAAGCGGCCAATGAAATATGCTTATTTTCTTGATTCTTTTGTCTTACATCCAGCAGTCTAAAAAAAAACACACACACAGTTTATAATGATTTAGAACAGGCTGATTTTACTTGCTAAATTACTCAAATGATTAATACTTCATCAAAATCGGTGCCTAACAATCAGCATTAGATCGTGTTGTCAGTTCTGTGTTTTTTGTGTTTCCATTTTCTCCTCCTAGTGTTGGCCTAAAGTTGCATCATTCACTAGTCTCGCTTTGCCAGACCCTCCTCCACAGCGCGCTGAAGGAAGGTCTGGCTGCTCCACGTAGCATTCGGGGATGGGAGGAGAGCGTGATCTGGTTTAATGGCATTTCTTTAACCCTCATGTGAATTTGGCCCATTTTCAAAAAGTTTCTATATCAGAAATGTGGATTTCTTTTAAGCAACGTAGATGTTTCCGTACAACGCTCTTCACAAGTAAAATAAATGATCAGTTCAATACTTTTATTGAATTTGGGTGTTTTATTTGATTTTATAGCATTTGAAGGAAAAAAAAAATTGATAAAAGAACGTTGAAAAAAGTGATGAATGTCGGGAAAAGCTTCTTAAATGTGGGCAAAAACATCAAAAAAAGTGGCAAAAAACATCGGAAGTAGTGACAAATAAACTAGAATAGAAGTGACAAAAGTGTCGAAAAACACAACTAAAACATTGAAAGAAAAAAAACCCATTTTGATTAAAAATTTTGACCAAGAAAAACAAAAAGGTGCGTGGTCGACACGAGGGTTAAACCAATCAGAATCGTCATGGGCGGTGCCAAACTCCGCACTGAGAAAACCAAAGACGGTATATAAAATGGACCCAGCGACCCCGCTGTTTTTGACGGAGACCAGTGAAGTCTATTAGAAGCACTTCCCCGGTGATGGCTGAGCGTTACTGCGCAGCCTCAAACTGAGCTTGATGACGTATATGTGACGTGAGCAACGTGTCTGAACGTTGTAAGTCTTCTGGTAGCTGTGCCAAGAGAAATCTCAATCATTCCCAATCTGTCAGAGACGGAGAGCGTAGGTATATGTAAGGAGATAACATAGGCACAGGCTAATTATTGATCACTAAAATGCTAGTTAACATTAGTAATTAAACTAAACAGCTGATGTAAGTCCAAACTGCCTGCGAGCTTCTCCTGTACTGTACGGTAATTCCTCTACTATGAGACAGTAAGTCTCGTGGTTATGACCCAACCGTTAGCCTATTTTTATAAAAACGTCTGCTACGGAGCCATAACGTGAGGTACAAGGTAACGGAGCCTTTTATACATTGTCGTGTTTCTTTAGAAATAAACAACGGACAAATAAAGTCTTTAAACACTTCAGATGTAAAGTTATTGGCTGTCAAAGTGACGCCAAAATGAATGGCAGTCAATGGGATGCTAACGGGGGGTGATGGTTTGGGTTAGCGCGCCATCGCGGCTTCGCTCTGAGGAGAGAAGCCTCCCCCTTGGAGAAAACTAGGCCGTGTCTCAAACCGCCTACTTCGGTCAGTCCACTGCTAATGGTCACTGACCACTTCCTCCCGTAGTGCCCACTGTCGATGGTTAGTATCGTCCCAAAAGGAACATTTATGTTAAAGCACTTACCGGAAATGACGAGCGGTCGGCTCGCCGCCTCTCAAAATCTGATGCAAATCTTTTAAACTGACCTTAGTTGATCTGAAATGAAGACAGATTCAGCAGCTGCACGACGGCCTGTTTCTCGCTTAAAATGTTTTCAGAAACACGTTTCGATGAACTATTTTAGTAAAATTCGAGATTGTGTTCCAAACGAGCCGCCATCTGGCCGCCATTAAGCTCGGGTGTGAAATCCGCTAGAGCTAGTACGCACGTGACGCGTTCGTCCAATCAGCTGCCGGTAGACGTCCCTGGTCCCTCCTCCTTTCCGCTTTTGTAGTCAAGATGGTGCAGGTTTAGTGCGCGTAGCGTCCATCGTTCTACACTGAACTTTTTGACTGTTTTTAGGGGGTCATCCGGGTACTTTCAGTGCCTTATCTCCACTATATACTTAAAACTAAGTGTGTGAAGTGTGCAAGTAGGCGGTTTGAGACACAGCCATGAGTCTTTTTAGTCTTTTTTTTGCCATAGTCTAGCTAGCTGTCTGGATTTACCCTGCAGAGATCTGAGGAGCAGTTAACCAGAGTCCTCAGAAATCAACCAAATTTAAAATTCAAACGAATCAAATGCATCCGGTGGAATTTCCTGCTGCTGCTGCACGGGAGCGTTTCCTGGAAGTTGAACATCAAGGATATAGACTGATGGGACTTGTAGTGTTTTTGTTTTTTTTCTAGTGTTGGCCTAAAGTTGCGTGATTCACAGAGATGGGACAGAATCCAGCAACATCAAATCCACACCAGGATTATTGTGCTTTCACTGAAGAGGTCAGTGGGAGGATTAACGCTTCAGCCACGTGTTGAATTGGTTTAAGGATGCGGCGCACGGTTATCTTCATAAATGGATTAATCGTTTGATCTGTAAAATGCAAGAAAACAGTGGAAATGTTCCTAAAGCCCAATGCGGCGTCTTCAAATGTCTCGTTTTTGTTCCGACCCAACCGTTCGAACCGAAAGATCTTGAGTAAACAATCAACCAAAACGAGTAAACATTCACATTTCAGAAGATGGAGACCAAACGTTCTGTCGTTCCTGTAGAGCTGCAACGATTAATCGATTAGTTGACTATTAAAGTAATCGTCAACTACTTTGAGAATCAAGTAAATATCCTCTTGATTCCAGCTTGTTAAATGTGAATATTTTCTAGTTTCTTCTCTCAGTAAAGTGAATATATTTGAGTTTTGGACAAAAACAAGACATTTGAGGACGTCATCAAATTATCAATTATCAAAATAGTTGGTGATTAAATCTTTGCAGCTCTAGTTTTCAGACAGATGTGGTTGAATAAAACATAGCGGGCGTTAATTTACCGAGAGTTTATAGAGAAGAAAGATTTCCTTAAATAAATCTAGGAAATAATCTGCAAATCGTTCGTTTGTTGCAGCTTTTAATAGGATTTTCTATTTCAAATAGTCGCTCGAGTTCCAGCAGAGTGTGAGGAGCATATGCTTCACAGTTGCTGTGTACACACACACACACACACACACACACACACACACACACACACACACACACACACACACACACACACACACACACACACACACACACACACACACACACACACACACACACACAGAGAGAGAGACAGTTTGGCGTGACACAGCAGCTGTCTTTAGAGATAATAAAGTCTGTCTGCAGGGAAACGGCTCGACACAACAAGAGCTTGTTCTTGATTTCAGTGTAAAAATCAAAGCGATGTGCTGGTTAGTCGTGGTCGCTCTTCATCCGTAACCACCTCGGTGCTCTGATGATGGCGAGGAACAGAAAGGGAGGGTTAAGACAAAAAAAAAAAAAATGCAGAGACTTCAGGGAAATTTGATCATCTTCCTCCCATCGTATTTAAAAAATAAATATGATTTATTTATTGAGTTTTCAACAAGAAAAGAACAGGCACGGACCCTTATATACATCTGAGTGAGTAAGACACAACAGAACATTGACTGAGGTGAGGTACTAATAACAGAAAGTGATGTTACTTAAAACAAGAGGATAAAGGATAAAGTTTGTCAGTACACACACAAAATCACAAACCTGGAAACGCATAATACCAATGGGAAAAAATTAAATAAAATATATAAAAAAAAGAATAACAAATTAAAACAAACGCGAGACACTTAAAAAAGACACTCACAGCTGCTCGATTTATGGTAATTGTTTTTGGTCAATATTGTAATCACGATTATTTACCTCGATTACTTACTGACTTTTGGAAAGATGTTCCATTTATTGAACTTAACAATACAGTGAAACGGTTAAACAAATCAACAGTGAAAACACATTGATCTATGATATTCTTCTTTATTACTTTTCCCGTTTGAACTTTTTTGAATTCCCCTTAAAATAAATGAAAAAGTGCACTTTCACAATCTTTTGAAAACGAGTATAAAAAAAAAAAAAAAAAAAAATCCCAAAGAAAAAATTTGATCAAAATACATTTATGTCAAAGACAAGAAGACAAGACAACGGTTTACTTGGAAAACATAATGTGCAAAATAATTGTTTTTCTCGATTACATTGTTTTTGTGATCGTAAGGAGCCGAAATCGCGATCAAAATTTGGTTAATTGCGCAGCCCTACATGTAGCTACCGATTAATCCTACCTCCAGAAAATAATAGAATATATTCAACGCATTCTCACCATCTCGTAAGATACGGACGCCTGGTCAGGTGCCTCTGTCGTTGTTACTGACACTAAAAGTCTCCTTTAGCGTCATTACCTTACATTACATGTCATTTAGCTGACGCTTTTATCCAAAGCGACTTACAATTGCTACATATATCAGAGGTCGCACGCCTCTGGAGCTACTAGGGGTTAAGTGTCTTGCTCAGGGACACATTGGTTGATGCATCATGGTGGGAATCAAACCCAGGTCTCCCACACAAAAGGAATGTGTTCTAACCACTGCGCCACCACCACCCATATAACGCGCTTTATCTAAACGCGCCCGGTCGGGACTATTGGCGTCACTTTTGTCGCAGTTAGGTGAAGCAAAAGGTTGTGGGTTGGCTTACGTTTCTGTGACACGCGGGAATAACGGGACGGTTGGCTTTAGGAAAAGAAGAAAGCGACTTTAGGAAACGTGACACGTGGGACACGATCCCCGGCCTCCTGGGTGAAAGTCATGTGTTGTTTGACCCGTCCACCCCCCCCCCCCCCCCCCCCCAGCTAACCGCCCTACGCGGAGTTCGGCCTTTCATACTGCTCGCTACCGTAGTCGCTCTCAGTGCTACGTCATCTTCAAACCCCGCGTAGCTGCCGCTCTCCCCGGTGCGTTCTGCTAACACGATGAAGGGCGCCTTTTTTCGTCGCTTCAGCCGCTGACAGCCGCTGTCCAAACGTCCGTATTTTACGAGTTCAGGGTGAGAACGGGTTGTTATATCAACACAGGGTATTAAACCAGTTCCCTCCAGAAAAACGCGATTTATGCGATCGCAGAATTCAATGCATAATCAGCCAAAGTCCGCATATTTATGCGGGGGGGGACGCATTTTTTTAAATACGCCGCACTTTCGCCGCATAAATTGCCGATTTCCACGCAAAATATGCGGGGCTTGCATGATTTCATAATCCCCGCATTTTCGTTGCAAAAAAGTCACATATATCTCAGCAGAAAGTTGAAAAATGTTGTGTTTACTTCACACTCATTTTCCCCTGTTGCCATGGGAACGTTATGAAGTGACGTAATTTCACCTAGTGAGAACACGGTGTTGGGAGAATCACTTTTTTTTCTCTTTTTCATCAAACCGCAGTTTTTGCAAGTTCCCGCAAATTCCTGCAATTTCATTGCATAAAACTGCATAAATATCCGCATATTCCATCGCATTTTTTAAGAAAACGTGCCGCATAATCAAGGATTTTTGCCCGCAACAATCACAAAAAAACTCTGCGTTTTTCTGGAGGGACTGTTAAACTCCGTTACTCATTGACTTTGGGGAAGATGTTGCATTTATTGAAGTTTAAAAATCAGCTAAACAGTTAAACAAATCAACAGCAAAAACACACTGAACTGTGAAATTTCCCTTCATACTTTTCCCGGTTTCAATCTTTAGAATTCCCCTTCAAATAAATAAATAAATATATTTAAATGAGTTAAATTTAAGTGAGTTAAGCCTTCGGGAGGGGCGAAATAGTGCGTGTCATTCAGTACACAAGATAAGAGTTTAACTAATCTTTCTTTTCTCAATTACATTGTTTTTGTGATCGTTTTGGAGCCAGAATTAAAAATCACGATTAATATTTGATTAACTGCACAGCCCTGCTTCCTCCTCCCCTTGTGCTGATCTCCAGTTCTTGTCTTTCTTATTTTCTGCCCGGACCCTTTCTCCGGGCTCCCTGACACTCAGTAGTTTGGTAAATTTGGCAGCTGTTAGGTGCTCATGTGTGTGCTGACAGGACACGCTGGCTATTTTAATGTGCAAGGCCTCCACAGACTTTGACATTCCTGGTCAAGGAGTCAGCTGTGCCATTAGGACCTCATTGCCTGGGGACTCCGTCGTACAACGGCGGGATTGTGCTGAGATCTGCTCACAAGTGGCACGCACGAGCTCCTCCGCTGTATGCACGCAGATACTACATATATGTAGTCATAAGATATGTTTTGTTCATGATGGGAAGCCTTGTGTCTGTGGATTCATTGTTAAAGCAGTCATTGTGGTAGCTCGTTATTAAAATCCATAATTGTTGTTATTGTCTTATATGAGCTGCAGCACGTTAATACTGAGTACAACTACTCAAGTACTGCACTAAGTAAGGGTGGGAATCACCAGAGGTTTTACAATACAATATCATAAGCACGATACTTATGTCTAAATTGCAATATTCTTATATATTCTTGCAATAATATCCTTTTTCCAACTTCGAGTTTGTCCCAATTTCAAATTATGTCCCCAAAAGGAAACTTTGTTTGTCAACATCTCACTTCAGTTTTATTGCTGCAAAATTGGGATTGTCAGTCAGACAGACTGACCAACACACATATAATAATAGATCAATACTTGGCGTCTGTGTATTGATGCAGTATTGCCACGTCAGACACCACCTACCAAGAGTCTGGGTCTGTCCGAGGTTTCTTCCTAAAAGGGAGTTTTTCCTCGCCACTGTTGCACTAGTGTTTGCTCTTGGGGGATTTTTTTTTTTTTTTTTTTTTGTAAATTATAGAGTGTGGTCTAGACCTACTCTATCTGTAAAGTGTCTTGAGATAACTCCTGTTATGATTTGATACTATAAATAAAATTGAATTGAACTGAATTGAAAATATCGCGATACTATGCTGTATCGATATTTCCCCAGACCCCTAGCACTTAGGTACAATTTTCAGGTACTTAACTTACTTTAGTGGCTCCTTATACTTCTACTCCTCTACAATCCACTGTCGATTATGTTCTCGATTGGTGGATTAGTTGTTCGGTCTATAAAATGTCATAAAATGGTGAAAAATGTCGATCAGTCTCAAGACGTCGTCCTCAAATGTGTTGTTTACATCTGCTGTTAGCTGCGGGCTACAACCAGAGCCCTGTTTTTAAAGGGGCGCTATGCAGTTTTGGCCATTTCTTCGCTTTTTGCTGGCTGGTTTCTCCCTAGAGCTCCACCCACAGCTTCAGAATAAATATCTGGCAGCTCCTATGTTTACTCGTGTCTGACTCCTCTCTCGGCCAGTCTGCCGTTTCCTCTTCCTCTGTTCCTCCCACAACGCTTTCCTAGCTTTCTGCTTCTTTTTTGCCGGCTCAGCCGTGACGATGGTGTGAAAAACTCCATCTCTACCTTGTTAGCCGGTTCCTGAATGGCCGTAGGTGTGCAGTGCCGTGAAGCGATACGTTACATGGCGAGACCTGATATCATGGCATACTTCCTGACGCTGAGGCCGCCGGCTCGCCGGACGAAAGTTGCGAGGGTGGTTTTTCAGCTCCCAGGCGCGAGGGGGGAGCGAGACGACCACCATTCAACCCGGAAAAAGTCATATAACCATTCCTGTTCAGTTAAGGTAAATTAAGCTAAAAAAAAACTGCATAGTTCCCCTTTAAGCCTATATTTGTTTACATTTTTTGCAAATTGGCACCAGTAAAAGTATGCCGAATTAACCATTAGCAGCTCCTGTTTGCAGCGTACCCATCGATGTACAGGCAACTATCACTGGATTGCTTTGATACCGAAGAAAACTTAAAAACAGGATGATTCTATCAGAACGCCAATCACTCCCATATATTTTGGACGTGTTCAAAGTTAGAACAATTCTGGGACAGTATTGTTTTAACTACTAGGAGGATAATGGGCTATGTCATCCCTAAAGACCCTAAGATTTTCTTGTTAGGCCTACTACCGGGTGAGGTGGTTCAAAAAGACGACATTTATCTTTTTAAAATTCTAATGATTGCATGTAAAAAAGCTATCACTCGGTCTTGGTTAAAGATGGACCCACCTCGTACTGAACAATGGAAAGAAATAGTGGAGGAGATACACTTAATGGAGAAGATGACATACTTTTTACGTATCAAAGGTCACATTGCATATAAATGTGGAACAATTGTAATACTTTTTAGTGTTATATAATATATAGTGCCCCTTGTTCTTTGTATGTTGTGTTGTAAATAAGAAAAATGCCAAATAAAGAGTATTAAAAAAAAAAAAACACGATGATTCTCAGGGAAGTTCTGCAGTTATAAGAATCGTCTTTTGTCAATGATTTCTGGGCGGATGTTTGGACGTTTATTAACGGACACCAGAGATGATGATGATGTCCTCGAGCAGTGTGAGTCTGCATCTAAAAATACTGTTTCTCATGTCTTTGTTCAGTTATGACTCATCCTCTGTGTTGGCCTCACAAAATGAAAATTCTGTATCCCGTAGAGCTGCAAAGATGAATCCATTAGTTGTCATCTGTTGAATTAATCAGCGGCTATTAAGATAATCAATTAAACGGTTTGAGTCATTTTTTTTATGAAAAGCTTCTTATATGTTTTCTAGTGTCTTCTCTCCTCTGCAACAGTAAACTGAATATCTTTTGAGTTGTGGACAAAAACAAGACATTTGAGGACGTCATTTTGGGCTTTTTGGGGAAACACTGATCCACATATTTCACCATTTTCTGACATTTTAGAGACCAAACACAAATCCATTATTCAGTCCCTCCAGAAAAACGTGATTATGCGATCGCAGAATTCAACGCATAATCAGCCAAAGTCTGCATATTTATGCGGGGGGGCCGCATTTTTTAAAATACGCCGCACTTTCGCCGCATAAATTGCCGATTTCCGCGCAAAATATGCGGGGCTTGCATGATTTCATAATCCCGGCGTTTTCGTTGCAAAAAAGTCACATATATCTCAGCATAAAGATGAAAAATGTTGCGTTTACTTCACACAAGAGCAGCCGTTTCCCCCTGTTGCCATGGGAACGTTATGAAGTGACGTAATTTCACCTACTGAGAACACAGTGTTGGGGGAATCACTTCTTTTCTCTTTTTCATCAAACCGCAGTTTTTGCAAGTTCCCGCAATTTTTGCAAGTTCCTGCAATTTCATCGCATAAAATGGCATAAATATCACGCATATTCCATCACATTTTTTAAGAAAACGTGCCGCATAATCAAGGAGTTATGCCCGCAACAATCACAAAAAAAACACCGCGTTTTTCTGGAGGGACTGATTAATGGAGAAAATAATCAACAGATTAATCAACAATGATCGTTAGTTGCAGGACTATGTGACGGTACTAAATATTCTAAATTAAAAAAAAAGCAAAAAAACTTGTCTATCCTCACACTTTTTCATAAAATTTGAACTCTACGCAAACTTGAAATGTAGCTGTTGTTTATCTGCAGTGCATTTTGACAGTTAAAGAAAACAGTCGGTCACAATCAGTCAGGGACACTCCGTGTCTTCCTTGGCTACTAGCAACTGCGTGGGGGTTGGTGCGTGATCACGGAAGTCTTGTATCATGTGGACGCACCGACAGTGTTGTTGTCATTGCTTAGAATTCCTCACGGGGGGCGACAGAAACTACGCACTATAGTTTTGGTACCAAAACGTAACCAGACGTGTTCAAAACCGTGACTTAAAACAGATGTTCTCTGAAGTATAATAATCCAGTGTTTTCCTCTATGTTGATTCTGTAGTGGCGGCCCACCATGGCAAAATTTCTGCCACCACAGTATCAGAAATAGGGCTGTACAAAAAAATGTAGTTGTAGTCGGTCTGTTCTAAGTGTAGACCTGTTATAGATGTTAAAGTACAGTTCAATCACAACTGAAAATATACCTCATTGTGTGTGAATAGAGGTGAATAAATATATTTGTTTGTGTTGCAGCGAAGCGTCCGCTCCGTTTCATACGTTCAACATTTGGCGGCGGTTGTTGTCGGACCTGCCGCCACTGCTAAAAAAAATCCTGAAGGAAACTGAAACTGAATAATCACTTTAAAAACAATAAATAAAATGGGAACAACATGTGTTTGACCAAGACAAGACAAAAATGTATTAGACAGAACAATTCATGTCATGTTCCTGGGAGAATTAAGGCAGCAGAGCATGATGTGTGAAGCACTCAACTAGCACTACCTTTTAATGAGGCCCCCTGTGCTTATTTAAGCAGATACACTGCGTGTAATGCTGCATTTTGCAAGACGACTTCATTCCCCCTGAGCTCGGAGGTGAGAGGCCGGCTCCTCTCGCTCCTTAATGAGAGCACACGGTCCTCCGCACTGGCTGCTTCTCTAACTCAAGTTACATGAAAAGCAGGGCTTTCCCCGCTCATTATAAGGTTTAGGTGCAGCACACAAGCTGTTTTGGGCATTATATTATCAGCTTTTCCAACGTTTAAGACACAGATACGTTGATAACGTGCAAGATGATGTGAAACAGAGACGCAAAACTACCACAGAGGGACACAAACCAACTACAAAGTGACTCCAAATGACCACAGAGACCCAAAACGACCCCAAAGACGACAACAAATGATCTAAAAGAGACACAACGTGACTATAAAGAGACACAATATCCCTCAAAGAGACACAAATGAAGGGGAAATTGCTTATTTCTTTCTTTTTTTTTAATCGTCACGCTTTCGTGAGGAAGGACGTCTAAACCCCTCGCCGAATACGCACAACTTAGTCTTCCAAAAACACTAGAAATAGATCGTATATCAAAAGACTTGCAGCACGATATTGACAGATGTGGTCTCTGAGTACGAGGTGAACTATGTACGAGTGTAGCAGTGACTCACAGTGAATTCCACAAGCGTTTGGACCGAGATGTTTTAGTCTTTTGTTTTAGGTCCGACATATTTGCACACAGTATGTCTAAAATATATATATAACTTATGTCTTTTTATGATGGTATTGCCATGGTTTCCAAATATAAACTTGAGACTCCAGATGGCTGTAGTCTGAGTGCAGTAAACGTTTAACGGCTGAGGGTCAAATGGAGCCGCAGACCTGTTAAATGTTTGTTTAAAATATATCTTTTATTCTACCTAAAGTTGCCCGGTCCACTGCTTTTGTTCCAGACTGAAATATCTCAACAACTAATGGATGGATTGCTATGAATTTTTCTACAGACGTTCACGGTTCCCAGCTGATTAATCCTAATGATTTTAGTGATCCCCGGACGTTTCCTCTAGTGCCAACAGCAGGCCATCTACCACACAGGTCGGCACCAAATTTTGAACTGTGGTGACTTTTTTCCCCACTAGCATGTCAAATGTGTCACTTATTCAGCGATTTGCTTGATGATAAAAATGTCAAGCTAATACGGCACAGGTGCCTAAACGATCGGTATCTACCTTACCAGATTTTGATGCCTCATTTCGCTGCCACTTAAATGTCTGCGCTGCTCTGTGATGCTCCGAAACGGACGTTAGAGGCAACAGAAGCATCGCTGCACGTGCAGGTAGTTAACGTTACACTTGGCAGCAGGTAATGTTAGCCTACCGTTAGCTAGTAGCTGGATTAAACACGGTTAAAATCATAGACGGTATATAAAATGGACCCAGCGATCCCGCTGTTTTTGATGGAGACAAGTGAAGCCTCTTACCAGCACTTTTCCGGTGATGGCTGAACGTTACTGCGCAGCTGCAAACTTAGCTTCCCGCCGCCGATGTGACGTGAACAACATGTCTGAAACTGTCGCAGTTAGATCGCGTTTAGGCACCAAAACTACAACTATTTAGTTCGGAAACATCTTGTTTTATGTCAAAATCAGATGTTACTTCAAACGTAACTTCACTACCAGTTACGCACGTTGACGTGACTGAAGTTAAAAGAATAATGAAACCTGGGCGACTGCAACGCTACAAGGATTGTTTATTCGAATAGAGTATAATGTATGTGGAGTCGAGTATATTAAAATTAATAATGTAAAAAAATATAGTCAAATGTTTAAATAGTATTAAGTAATAAACACAAAATAAGATCAACTGTTGTAGTGCACTTTGACAATCAAGTAAACAAGTAATAAATAAAATACAAATAAAAGAAAAAGAAGTCAGATCAAAATAAATGTGTCATAAATCCATCCATCATTCAGAACACAAGACAAAATAAGAGTTTACTTGCAAAACGTAATGTGCAAATTAATCGTTTTTCTCGATTACATTGTTTTTGTGAACGTTAGGCGCCAAAATCGAAATCGCAATCAAAATTTGACTTAATTGCACAGCCCTAAGATCCGTCATCACTTTGCAAAGTCTCCATTAAAATATCCCTCAACTGTAAATGTTTTCCTCTCACAGCTGGAGAGCTCCGTGTCCGCGGTGACCTCCCATCACCACTTTCATCCCGCTCTCGCCTCCCGGGCAGCGCAGCAGTAATGTGTGCAAGCATGCACATGTG
>CM042442.1:30101366-30138866 GCA_023631565.1 Gymnocephalus cernua | reverse complement strand
AACAGGGAAGTCTCCGGGACGCTGAATAACTTATTTTTTATTTATCAACATGTCATTCAAACACACAACACAAAACACACACCAAAGATGTGTGTTAACGGACAGAGAAATGGATAAATAAACGGAATTTAATGAACAATAATAACAAATATAATATCAGTAGTTTTAAGGAATATCCTGTTACAACTTTCCATATCAATGGAGATACTTTTAGTTAGTACACTTAGTCACTGACTGAAAATACAATAAAGATAAACTATCTGAAAACACTATAAAGTCACATTATCTGAAAACCAGTCCCTCCAGAAAAACGCAGAGTTTTTTTGTGATTGTTGCGGGCAAAAATCCTTGATTATGCGGCACGTTTTCTTAAAAAATGCGATGGAATATGCGGGATATTTATGCCATTTTATGCGATGAAAATGCGGGAACTTGCAAATACTACGGGGAAATTGCGACAACTTGCAAAAACTGTGGTTTGATGAAAAAGAGAAAAAAAAAGTGATTCCCCAACACTGTGTTCTCAGTAGGTGAAATGACGCCACTTCATAACGTTCCCATGGCAACAGGGGAAAATGGCTGCTCTTGTGTGAAGTAAACGCAACATTTTTCAACTTTCTGCTGAGATATATGTGACTTTTTTGCAACGTAAATGCGGGGATTATGAAATCATGCAAGCCCCGCATATTTTGCGCGGAAATCGGCAATTTATGCGGCAATTTATGCGGCAATTTATGCGGCAATTTATGCGGCAATTTATGCGGCGAAAGTGCGGCGTATTTTAAAAAATGCAGCCCCCGCATAAATATGCGGACTTTGGCTGATTATGCGTTGAATTCTGCGATCGCATAATCGCGTTTTTCTGGAGGGACTGGAAAACACTATAAAGTTAAACTATCTGAAAACACTATAAAGTTAAACTATCTGAAAACACTATAAAGTTAAACTATCTGAAAACACTACAAAGTTAAACTATCTGAAAACACTACAAAGTTAAACTATCTGAAAACACTAAAAAGTTAAACTATCTGAAAACACTACAAAGATGAACTATCTTTAGTGAAATTAGCAGAGTGTTATTATCACTGCAGAGAACATTACAGATGATTGCTCCATCTAGTGGCGAAGCAGAATAAATGTAAAATACAAATCTTTTTGCATGATTCTGGATACATTTATACTGTTTAACAGCAATACTTTTCAGGTCATTTTGAAGCAGGTGAGGCGGCGGACGGCGTCCTTTTCACACATCTCCACCGGCTGGTGTTCAGCCTCGTGGGAAGTGCTGATGAACCAGCCTCTGCACTTCACCGACTCAAACGTGGTCAGAGATATTCCCGTGGCTCTCTTGTAGAAGAGGAACCGGTCCATGTCTCCGTCGTCGCTGATCTTTTTTAAATCCTCCTTGCTGCATTCCTGCCGGACAGACAAAGAGAAAATGTGTCTCATTCGTTCTCTAGCTGAGTGTGTGTGTGTGTGAGAGTGTGTGTGTGTGTGTGTGTACATTCATAACTCTCACATCTAATAAAGACAAAGAAATTGGTGGTGGCGCAGTGGATATGACACATGCAAGCAGGACACTTAACCCCTAGTTGCTCCAGAGGCGTGGAACCTCTGATATGTAGCAATTGTAAGTCGCTTTGGATGAAAGCGTCCGCTAAATGACATGTAATGTAATATCAAACCACGAGAAAACCTTCAATCACTTCCCCTGAAACTGTGCACACAGACTCCCATGTGCAGGAGAGCATGACCAGTAGTAATGTGTGTGTGTGTGTGTGTGTCTGTGTGTGTGTGTGTGTGTGTGTGTGTGTGTGTGTGTGTGTGCGCGTGTGCCTACGTGTATGTACTTGTGTTTGTCTGTGTGCGTGTGTTCGTGCATGCGTGTGCACGCGAGTGTGTTTGTGCGTGCGTGTGTGAGTGCCTACATGTATGTACTTGTGTTTGTTTGTGTGCGGGCGTGTGTGTGCATGTGTTCGTGCGCGCTTGCGTGCGTGTTTGTATGTGCGTGCGAGTGTGAGTGCCTACATTATATGTACTCGTCTTTTCTGTACGCGTGTGTTCATGCGTGTGTGTGTGTGTGTGTGTGTTTGAGTGAGTGCCTACATGTATGTACTTGTGTTTGTCTGTGTGCGTGTGTTCGTGCACGCTTGTGTGCGTGCGTGCGTGCGTGCGTGCGTGCGTGCGTGCGTGCGTGCGTGCGTGCGTGCGTGCGTGCGTGCTACCTCCAGAGTGAGCACAGGCTTCCCATCCTTCATGCAGCAGGACATGTGCAGTGTGTTGGTGATGGAAAGGAGGACGGCTCCTACTTCATCAGCCGAGACGTGCGGACTGACGTACTGCGCCAACTTAAAGTTCACTAACAGGGAAAGACAGACGGAGAACAAGATTTTAATGCAGTAGATATTTTTTTAACATGAGTGTCAAACACAGTGCAGTAACAGTACAATATGTCCGTCTGAGAGAAGTACATAAAGTAGAAATTATAAGAGAAAAGGTCAAAATTAAGAGATAAAAAGGTCAGGATCATGGAATAAAAGTTATAAAGTACAGTATAAAGTTGCATAACAAAGAAAATACTAAAGTAAATGTACTTTGAGTACCTTTCTTGTCGCCGTGTCCTCCCTGCAGAGTCACGGCCTGCAGTTTTAACTCCCCTGACGCCTGGACAATGTCTTTCTGCGAACAGTCAGTCAGAGTGCACAGACTACCACTGCTCATACGCTGGAATATCTTCTTGTCGCCCGTGGACGAAGTCTTGGTCGTTGTGACGATTGTTTCTATGGAGAGATGGAGGCAGACGTTAGAAAAGGAGTCAGGCTGTCGCGTCCCGGGCTGCTAGCTTTCAGTGTAGTCTCTCCGTCAGCATTTCTTTCATTGTTCTTTCTGAATTTCTTTTCCTGGAGTTAACTTTCCATATCGTCAGACAAATTGAAATTGAAACATCGTAGACATCTATAATCAATAATGGACATCTGGGACGATCTGTTCACAGAATGGTGCAGGGCCAGTTGTCTTCTGCTAAACACAAAGAAAACTAAAGGAATTATATTTGACTTTAGAAGTGTCTGTCTATACTGGTATCGGTATCAGAACATCTCTATTTGCCACCAATGGGTGACGTCGCTGATGCTACGTGCAGTCAGTGATGGGAAGCAAGTTATTATAATTGTTACAAATGTCAGTGGGGTTATGAATGAGGTTTTCTTACTTGGGGGAACAGAACCAGGAAGTTCTGGTTTCACTTTTGTCTCTCTAAGGTTTAAGGATGTGAAACAGTGCGTTCTGTTGTTACCCACCGGTCACCAGGCTCTCCATGATGGCGCTGCAGAGCTCCTCGTCGCTGAGCTCGCTGTCGCAGCGACCTAGGGGCTTTTTCCACCTGTTCACCGCCAGCAGCAGGTTGGCGACAGACTGCAGGGTCTTCCGATTGCGGCTAACCAACATGTCCAGTCCCTCGTCGAGCTGGAAGAGCTCATCCTGAAATTCCTGCACGCACGCACACATAAAATATCAATAATACAAGCCAGCGTAGAATAGAAAATGCTTTTTTTTTTTGCTTCCCAGATGTCTAAAAGATCGGGGCAAAAATAATTATTGCATAAAGTCGCTGGTTTTTTTTATGTGAATGAAATGAGCCCAGATTAATTATTCACCTTGTTCCAACATGAGTAAATATATATTTAAAATAACCTTCTGTTTTTCAATCAAGTGGCTTGTGAAAAATAAGGTGTGTCTGAATAACAAGTTGGATCTGTTATTAAATTCCATTTTATTTTGCGCCAGATGCATATTTGATCGATATTCAAGTACATATAAGCATAAGATAGGTATAGGTATTAATGGACTCAGATCGGGCCGAAATAACCTTGATTCTTATGTGTAATTTACATACATATCATAATCAAAACTGGCCAGGGCAACCGACCCAAAATTATAATTTCCTTCACATAAATCAAGACATTTGCACCATAAGTTGTTGCAGAAAAATTCACCAGAATGCAGGAAATGTTTGTATGTGTACATTTCAATTTTGCTCAAAAGTGGAGATCCCCCTCCCCCCCCCCCCCCCACCACCACCACCGCCGATCAATGTTGAACCCGAAGTTACGCCCTTGCCTTGACCCCTGTAAAATACATGTATTCATACGTACAAACATTCTCATCTCACATACATTCTTCTTTATTATGTCAGATTAGGACATCTGAAAGTGAGAATACGGGAGTACAAGAGAGGAAGTGAGTTTCTGCCTGCACGGCTTCTAATGAATAAATAATTTGACTTACCGTCATGTCAAAGCAGCAGGACTCAAATCCTGTCTCATCACAGTCCGGTGAGCTGAAATACAAAACAGATAAATATATATATAATATGTATAGAATAAATAAATGTGAACAGTGTTGCTGCTTTATTTCCATCATTGTTTTAGCCTGAGACCTGTTGGCTTTACGCCATGAAAAGTTGTCAGAAAACAGCCTTGTTTTCATCTTCATGACGGTGTATTTTGCAGCTAATTCAAGAGGCTTTTTAAAGACTTTATTTAGTGCAAAGCACAATATTTACCTCTGAGATGTAGAGGAGTACAGGTGTAAAGGAGTAGAACATGGAAATGCTCAAATAAAGTACTTCAAAGTAAATGAATACAGGTTCTTAGTTACATTGCACCACCGCTGCCAACACATGTTCAAGTGTAAGTGAGAAGTGAAAGAGACGGACAGACAGACTGGAACTGTTCCCATTTCAGTCAGGATGTACCGCTGTTTGCAAATAATTTCCAGGAAATCCTGCTTTCAGCTTCATACGTGCTGATAAAACACTTTAACACAGATTTCTAGCTCCTCTTAACCAGTACTGCGACCAATACACATACTTAGTTACAGTGTACGTCAGTAGAATTTTCACATATAGGCTCCTTTACTTAGTTATTTACAATTTCTGGAAACGTTTACTTTTACTCTGATACATTTCCACTAAGCATCTTCCTTAATACAAAATAAAATCAGAAGAAATTTGTTGCACACCTGTATTTGCGAGAAATGTTTTTTTGTACGTTGGAGTGAAAAAAATTCTGTTTCAGCCTTTCTCTTTGTGGATGCCGGACTTTGAATTTTAAGTTTAAGTTGTGGAAACCCTGAATATTATGCTTCTCTATATATTTTTTTTGTACTTTTACTTCTAATAATTAAGTACATTTAATATAAGAAAACGTCTTTTGTTAAGGAGGAGGAGAGTCAGACAAATGTAGTGGAGTACAAAGTACAATATTTACCTCTGAGATGTAGTAAATATAAAATACTTTTAAGACTTTTACTCAAGTAATATTCTAACAGGTGACTTTAACTTCTACAAAAGTCATTTTCCGGTAAGATACTTGTACTTTAACTTAAGTATTGCTTTCCAGTACTTTATACAAGACTGCTCTAAACATATTTTTTACCAAGTTAGTGAAGTAGAAAGCTTTTGAAGTAAATAATACTATAAGTTTAGGCTCAAACTACTTACCCGTCCAAAGCTTGAGACAGGTCGAAGTCACACATTGTCTCGTCGTAAGGCGTTTATGATGAAATATGAATGATGGTACAGCGTAGAGCCTCGTCCCACCTGCAGGATGACTGAGCCTCTCGGTCTGAGCGTCTCTCTTTTATAGCCCCCAGTTTCCTTGTTGTAGGTTGTGTGTTGTAGGTTGTGTGTTGTAGGTTGTGTGTTGTGTGTTGTAGGTTGTGTGTTGTAGGTTGTGTGTTGTAGGTTGTGTGTTGTGTGTTGTAGGTTGTGGGTTGTAGGTTGTGGGTTGTAGTTGTGTGTTGTGTGTTGTAGGTTGTGGGTTGTAGGTTGTGGGTTGTAGTTGTGTGTTGTGTGTTGTGTGTTGTGTGTTGTAGTTGTGTGTTGTAGGTTGTGTGTTGTAGGTTGTAGGTTGTGGGTTGTAGTTGTGTGTTGTAGGTTGTGTGTTGTGTGTTGTAGTTGTGTGTTGTAGTTGTGTGTTGTAGGTTGTGTGTTGTAGTTGTAGTTGTGTGTTGTAGGTTGTGTGTTGTGTGTTGTAGGTTGTGTGTTGTAGTTGTGTGTTGTAGGTTGTGTGTTGTGTGTTGTGTGTTGTAGTTGTAGTTGTGTGTTGTAGTTGTGTATTGTAGGTTGTGTGTTGTGTGTTGTAGTTGTAGTTGTGTGTTGTAGTTGTGTATTGTAGGTTGTGTGTTGTGTGTTGTAGGTTGTGTGTTGTAGTTGTGTGTTGTAGGTTGTGTGTTGTGTGTTGTAGTTGTAGTTGTGTGTTGTAGGTTGTGTGTTGTAGTTGTGTGTTGTAGGTTGTGTGTTGTAGTTGTGTGTTGTAGGTTGTGTGTTGTAGGTTGTGTGTTGTAGTTGTGTGTTGTTGGTTGTGTGTTGTAGTTGTGTGTTGTGTGTTGTAGGTTGTGTGTTGTTGGTTGTGTGTTGTAGTTGTGTGTTGTTGGTTGTGTGTTGTAGGTTGTGTGTTGTAGGTTGTGTGTTGTAGGTTGTGTGTTGTAGGTTGTGTGTTGTAGGTTGTGTGTTGTAGGTTGTGTGTTGGTTGTGTGTTGTAGTTGTGTGTTGTAGGTTGTGTGTTGTAGGTTGTGTGTTGTAGGTTGTGTGTTGGTTGTGTGTTGTAGTTGTGTGTTGTTGGTTGTGTGTTGTAGGTTGTGTGTTGTAGGTTGTGTGTTGTAGTTGTGTGTTGTAGGTTGTGTGTTGTAGGTTGTGTGTTGTAGGTTGTGTGTTGTAGGTTGTGTGTTGTAGGTTGTGTGTTGTAGGTTGTGTGTTGTAGGTTGTGTGTTGTAGGTTGTGTGTTGGTTGTGTGTTGTAGTTGTGTGTTGTTGGTTGTGTGTTGTAGGTTGTGTGTTGTAGGTTGTGTGTTGTAGTTGTGTGTTGTAGGTTGTGTGCTGTAGTTGTGGCTTCACGTGTTAACTTTCTTTCACGGTGGAACTGGAACCACATTAAGGCACGCTTCAACTTTAACGAGTGTAAACAAAAACCACAAAAAAAACCCAGAAAATAAAACATCCTTTTAGTTACTTAAGTACAGATTCAAAGTACTTTCCTTTATACTTCCTCTATACATCTCAGAGGCAAATATTGTACTTTGTACTCCACTACATTTGTCTGACATTTAGTTACTTTCCAGATGACGTTTTTTTTCCTCCCCTTCCTGTCCAGTGGAAACGTCGTATCTCCAGATGTGTTGATTTTGAATGTTTGTGATAATCTGAAGGATGAAGTCTTCCTTTATGTGTAGAGGAAACTCTCCTCCTTTAGCTAAATAAAGTCTATAAATAGCCTCTTGGATCAGCTGCAAAATACACCGTCACGAAGCTGAAAACAAGGCTGTTTTCTGACAACTTTTCATGGTGTAAAGCCAACAGGTCTCAGGCTAAACCCCCCCCCCCCCCCACACACACACACACACACAAACACACACACACACACACACCAGCAGTTGATGATGGAAAATGAAGGAGCAACACTGTTCATATACTGCACGGTAGAGCTATTTAGTCCTGTGCTGCTTTTCATGTCATATCAGAGGTGTCGGGGGAATCACTTTTCTTATTCTTTTTCATCAATTCAAGCAATTTTTGCAAGTTCCCGCAATTTTTGCAAGTTCCCGCAATTTCATCGCATTAAAATTGCATAAATATCCCGCATATTCCATCACATTTTTTAAGAAAACGTGCCACATAATCAAGGATTTTTGCCCGCAACAATCACAAAAAAACTCCACGTTTTTAAACACTCTTCTCTATCACTGCTGTAATGAGGTGATGTAATGTGTTTTTTGTTCTGGATGTTCCCCGGTAAACATGAACTAATTTCACCCAGAGCAAACTTTCCCCCACCTTCGGTTTATAGACTCTGAGAGAGGTGGCTTAGTTAGTTAAATGTAGTGGGAAATGTTGAGAGAAGACGTAATAAAGACGAGATGAATCCATTTTCATGTAAACCTCAACCTTTACACAAACCACATATGACAGATACTGAGAAGTCTGTGGGTTTTTCATCTCTAAATGTATGTCGGACGTCTCGGCAGAGATATTGCTGGCTAACGTAGCTAAACAAAGTATAGATAGATGGATGGATGGGTGACTTTAGCGGTGAAATTAAGGTGTCTTCACAGCCTTTAAGGTACCTTAAAAACAATCACAACACAATCCAATACTATTAATACAGTACAGTACAATACAACACAAATGTGAAAGTTTATTGACTTGCAAAGTAAATACTGGTAAGTGATGGAGGTCCAGACTCATAGAGCCATTTAAAGATGTCATATTCTGCTCATTTTCAGGTTCATAATTGTATTTTAAGGTTGTACCAGAATATGTTTACATGGTTTAATATATTGTTGTTGTACAGCACATCTCTCTCTCACTGCTGCAGCTCCTCTTTTCACCTTGTGTTCAGGTCTCTGTTTTAGCTACAGAGTGAATCATCTTTTCTTCTGTACTATCTTTGATTCCACTCTGCACATGCTCAGTAGCTCAGATGGTAGATCATGTCAGTTAGCTCCACAGACAGTAAAAGAAAGGTTGTTTCTCCAACTTCGGTCAGTTACAAGGCAGGATTAGCCGGGAGACTTCTTCTAAAGGAGGGCGCACATGGAAGTAGTTCTTCTGGAGATTATGGTGAACTTGTGTGTGTTGTAGCAGCGCTTTGCCATTGAGAACGAGCTAGCATGCTAACGCTAGCGCTAGCATGCTAACTGTTGTGTTTAGCCCGTCGTTTCGGCTAGTTGCGTAACAAGCCGTGCAGATTTTGACCAGCTCACCCAGAGACTGAAGGCAGGAATCATTCAGAAACCGTATCTCACTCAGAACAACATGGATAGATTTTTTTTCAAAGTTTGTATGTGTGTGGAAGCACCAGAGACACAAAATAACACCCCAAATCCCAGAAAAAAAGTTTTCTTTTTTTCATAATATGGGCACTTTAAAATACGGCCTCCACAGGATGGCTAACGTTATGTAGAGAGCAAACGTTAGCCGTCCTGTATATGAATATATGAGCTGCGTATGGCCAATGATGTCCTGATTCCATTGGATTCCGATTCAATATCAATTAAAATAAAGTGTTACAATACTCATGTAGCTTGGATATATAAGAGATTCTCAGAGAACTTATCAGAATCAGAATCAGCTTTATTGGCCAGGTTTGTGTAAACAAACAAGGAATTTGAAGTTAGCAGATTTGCTGACTGCGAGACTCAGAAATACCCACAGAACCAGATGGTTTGAATAGTCAGGCTGTGAAACCGGTTGTTGTGAGTCGGCCGTGTGGTAGCCTGCGTTTTGCAAATGTAAACATTGTTTACATTACAAATAATTTTCAATAGGTCTTAATTTTCCTACGTCATGGAAAATATTATGCTATATTCGGAAAAACAGTCCCTCCAGAAAAACGTGATTATGCGATCGCAGAATTCAATGCATAATCAGCCAAAGTCCGCATATTTATGCGGGGGTCGCATTTTTTCAAATACGCCGCACTTTCGCCGCATAAATTGCCGATTTCCGCGCAAAATATGCGGGGCTTGCATGATTTCATAATCCCCGCATTTTCGTTGCAAAAAAGTCACATATATATCTCAGCAGGAAGATGAAAAATGTTGCGTTTACTTCACACAAGAGCAGCCATTTTCCCCTGTTGCCATGGGAACGTTATGAAGTGACGTAATTTCACCTACTGAGAACACGGTGTTGGGGGAATCACTTCTTTTCTCTTTTTCATCAAACCGCAGTTTTTGCAAGTTCCCGCAATTTTTGCAAGTTCCCGCATTTTCATCGCATAAAATTGCATAAATATCCGGCATATTCCATCGCATTTTTTAAGAAAACGTGCCGCATAATCAAGAATTTTTGCCCGCAACAATCACAAAAACACTCCGCGTTTTTCTGGAGGGACTGGAAAAAGGCCTTATTCGGAATATCCATGTTTACATGACCTGTATCAAATTCTGAATATTGTTATATTCAGAATAATAATATTGGTGTACTGATTGTTTCTGGACGTTTTTTTGATGTTGTGATATACGTCGTAGGTCTTAAATTTTATTCATAATGGTCGTAAAACGTCTTAAATTTGACTTGGTGAAACCTGTAGAAGTCTATGGTGGCTAAGGAACTTTTTTGCTGACTTTTTTAAGGCTTTATGTGGACCAAACTGTATGTGAGAAGGCTATAAAGGCTGAAGACCTTTCTTTTTGGTGGTGCCTTTTGTTAAATAACTACCCATTTCTTATACTTTCGTTGGTTATTTTATCTGCTTTTATATTTTTAACTGTTTTTAACTGCTCTTTAATGTTTAATTTCTTATACTGCACTGTAACTTTTATTCTTGTATTTTGATTGTCTTCATGTAAAGCACTTTGAATCGCCCTGTTGCTGAAAAGTGCTCTACAGATAAAGCTGCCTTGCCTATATGAGAAATGTAAAGTCAATAAACTATACGTTTGGCTCTTAATGTGATTCTCATTTTCTATGTGTGGCTCTTAGTGAAATTGCCGTAAAATGTACCAGAAAGAAGCAACTCTCAAATACATTTTTATAACGCACCAGGTTAATGTTTTACATTAACAATTAACCCCCAAAAAGTTAGTTTAAAAGTACTTTTTTACTTCTACATCCATGGTGAAAAAGGCAAATATTAAAAGATTTCCGGATTTTATTAACCGATATCAGATCGCAAATGAACAAAGATCGATTTTAATTGGAGAATCGATTACTTTAACTCAGCCCTGTTAAATATCACAACAGTTTGATGGTTGGTTGGTTAGTTATTGGTAACAAACGTGCTCTATTACGATCAAATACATGTAGAATAATACAGGCTTGGCACCTGTGAGAAATGTTCTGAGTAATGACGTTTCCTTCTTTCATCTTTCTGAGATTTCTTGCCCATGCACACAGGAAAAAGTCTCTCTCTTCAAAATCTGTCAGGGTTTTTTTTTTTTTTTTTGCCTTCTATCCCCTCCCCCGCCTCTCATTTACTAACATTTTCACAACCACACACATCAGGGGAACCACGGTGTAAATTCCCAGACAGGACATGTCCAGGTGTCTACTAAAGTAAAAATCATTTTGTTGGAGCTTTGTAGAAAGTTACTTTACACATTTAGAAATGCAACATTTCAAAGTCTCAATAAACATTTTTCACATAGAGCTACAAAGATTAATCAGGTTTCTTCACTCCTGTGTGACGGTAAACTGAACATCTTTGAGTTGTGGACAAAAAAAAAAAGACATCTGAGGACGTCATGTTGGGCTTTTGGGAAACACTGATGCACTTTTTTACCATTTTCTGACATTTTATAGAGCAAACAACTCATCAAATTGAAAATAATCAACACAGATTCATCGACAGTGAACATAATGGTTAGTTGCAGGCATAAAGAAAAAGCACAGGTGTGTTTAATAACAATGACAGCTGCAGTCCACTTTGGGTACATTTACTGGGACATTAATGTCATCAATTTCACACGTGCTTCTTCTACAACATTGAGTCAAAAATGTCTGCTGTGAAAAACGGTGTATTGTAGCAGGAGATGACTGATAGACAGACCATCATACTTCACAATATACTAACCTGGTTTTCTGACAAAAACCGACCGCTGCAATGGAAGTTCCTGTGGCAGGAAGAGAGGCTAGTGGAGATACACGCAGAGGCAGGTTGGTGAATGCACATAAAAGAGAGGCGATACTTTCCGTGTTAAGAAAGGTGAAAGTGATACGACAGCTGTGTGTAAAACTGTGATATAAAGCAGAACCACATCTACGCCTCCTTTAAACCTGAATAACTTTCTTTAAGCCACTTGTTTTCATTAGAAACAAGTTGTGAATACATTTGCATATCATCACCTTTATCATATGACCATTGAGTTAATATGATCATTTTTTTTGCTGTTTTTTTGTGTACAGCAGTTGCCTAGGAACATGATGTTTCATTCTCTCTCTTTTAGCTGTTTTCGTTAGCATTTAGGTTGGATAGCATATCGAAAAAAGTCATAGAGTATTTCGAAAAAGTAATGATAAAGTATGTCGAAAAAAGTCATAGTATAGCATGTCGAAAAAATCATTAAAAAGTCATATGAAGTATGTGAAAAAAATCATAAAAAAGTCATACTATAGTCTGTCTTAGTAGTATGCAAGTCTTTTTTACTTTTTCGACATGCTATACTACGATTTTTATGATTTTCTTCGACATGCTATACCATGACATTTTATGACATTTTTGACATACTATACTATGACGATTTTTTACTTTTTTGACATGTTATACTATGACTTCTTCATGATTTTTTTCGACATACTATGCTATCACTTTTTTAAGATTTTTTCATGATTTTTTTCGACATACTATACTATGACTTTTTTATGTTTTTTTTGACTTACTGTACTATGACTTAAGTTTTTTCGACATACTATACTATGACTTTTTTACATACTATACTATGACTTCATTTTTTTCGACATACTATTCTATGACTTTTTTGTTTTTTGACATACTATACTATGAATTTTCCTTTTTTTTGACATACTATACTATGACTTTTTTATGTTTTTCGACATACTATACTATGAATTTTCATGATTGTTTTCGACATACTATACTATGACTTTTTATGATGTTTTTCGACATACTATACTATGAATGTTTTACGATTTTTTCGACATACTATACTATGACTTTTCATTTTTTTCAACATGCTATACTATGACTTCATTTTTTTCGACATACTATACTATGACTTTTTTTATGTTTTTTGACATACTATACTATGACTTTTTTTATGTTTTTCGACATACTATACTATGACTTTTCATTTTTTTCGACATACTATACTATGACTTTTTTTATGTTTTTCGATATACTATACTATGACTTTTCATTTTTTCCGACATACTATACTATGACTTTTTTATGATTTTTTCGACATACTATATTATGACTTTTTTATGATTTCTTTCGACATACTATACTATGACTTTTTTTATGTTTTTCGACATACTATACTATGACTTTTTTATGTTTTTCGATATACTATACTATGACTTTTTTTTATGTTTTTTGACATACTATACTATGACTTTTTTATGTTTTTCGATATACTATACTATGACTTTTTTCAGATTTTTTTCGACATACTATACTATGACTTTTCATTTTTTTCGACATACTATACTATGACTTTTTATGATTTTTCGACATAGTATACTATGACTTTTTTATGGTCTTTTTGACATACTATACTACTACTTTTCATTTTTTTCGACATACTATACTATGACTTTTTTCAGATTTTTTTCGACATACTATACTATGAATTCATTTTTTTTCCCGACATACTATACTATAACTTATTTTATGTTTTTTGACATGCTATACTATGACTTTTTTTTACTTTTTTCGACATACTATACTATGACTTTTTTATGTTTTTCGATATACTATACTATGACTTTTCATTTTTTTCGACATACTATACTATGACTTTTCATTTTTTTCGACATACTATACTATGACTTTTTTATGATTTTTTCGACATACTATTCTATGACTTTTTTATGTTTTTCGATATACTATACTATGACTTTTCATTTTTTTCGACATACTATACTACGACTTTTTTATGATTTCTTTCGACATACTATACTATGACTTTTTTATGGTCTTTTTGACATACTATACTACTACTTTTCATTTTTTTCGACATACTATACTATGATTTTTCATTTTTTCGACATACTATACTATGACTTTTTATGATTTTTTTCAACATGCTATACTATGACTTTTTTATGGTCTTTTCGATATACTATACTATGACTTTTTTACATACTATACTATGACTTCATTTTTTTCGACATACTATTCTATGACTTTTTTGTTTTTTGACATACTATACTATGAATTTTCCTTTTTTTTGACATACTATACTATGACCTTTTTTATGTTTTTCGACATACTATACTATGAATTTTCATGATTGTTTTCGACATACTATACTATGACTTTTTATGATGTTTTTCGACATACTATACTATGAATGTTTTACGATTTTTTCGACATACTATACTATGACTTTTCATTTTTTTCGACATGCTATACTATGACTTCATTTTTTTCGACATACTATACTATGAATTTTCATGATTGTTTTCGACATACTATACTATGACTTTTTATGATGTTTTTCGACATACTATACTATGAATGTTTTACGATTTTTTCGACATACTATACTATGACTTTTCATTTTTTTCGACATGCTATACTATGACTTCATTTTTTTCGACATACTATACTATGACTTTTTTTATGTATTTCGACATACTATACTATGACTTTTTTTATGTTTTTCGACATACTATACTATGACTTTTCATTTTTTTCGACATACTATACTATGACTTTTTTTATGTTTTTCGATATACTATACTATGACTTTTCATTTTTTCCGACATACTATACTATGACTTTTTTATGATTTTTTCGACATACTATATTATGACTTTTTTATGATTTCTTTCGACATACTATACTATGACTTTTTTATGTTTTTCGACATACTATACTATGACTTTTTTATGTTTTTCGATATACTATACTATGACTTTTTTTTATGTTTTTTGACATACTATACTATGACTTTTTTATGTTTTTCGATATACTATACTATGACTTTTTTCAGATTTTTTTCGACATACTATACTATGACTTTTTATGATTTTTCGACATAGTATACTATGACTTTTTTATGGTCTTTTTGACATACTATACTACTACTTTTCATTTTTTTCGACATACTATACTATGACTTTTTTCAGATTTTTTTCGACATACTATACTATGAATTCATTTTTTTTCCCGACATACTATACTATAACTTATTTTATGTTTTTTGACATGCTATACTATGACTTTTTTTTACTTTTTTCGACATACTATACTATGACTTTTTTATGTTTTTCGATATACTATACTATGACTTTTCATTTTTTTCGACATACTATACTATGACTTTTTTATGATTTTTTCGACATACTATTCTATGACTTTTTTATGTTTTTCGATATACTATACTATGACTTTTCATTTTTTTCGACATACTATACTACGACTTTTTTATGATTTCTTTCGACATACTATACTATGACTTTTTTATGGTCTTTTTGACATACTATACTACTACTTTTCATTTTTTTCGACATACTATACTATGATTTTTCATTTTTTCGACATACTATACTATGACTTTTTATGATTTTTTTCAACATGCTATACTATGACTTTTTTATGGTCTTTTCGATATACTATACTATGACTTTTTTATGTTTTTCGACATACTATACTATGACTTTTTTATGATTTTTTCGACATACTATTCTATGACTTTTTTATGTTTTTCGATATACTATACTATGACTTTTCATTTTTTTCGACATACTATACTACGACTTTTTTATGATTTCTTTCGACATACTATACTATGACTTTTTTATGGTCTTTTTGACATACTATACTACTACTTTTCATTTTTTTCGACATACTATACTATGATTTTTCATTTTTTCGACATACTATACTATGACTTTTTATGATTTTTTTCAACATGCTATACTATGACTTTTTTATGGTCTTTTCGATATACTATACTATGACTTTTTTATGTTTTTCGACATACTATACTATGACTTTTTATGATTTTTCGACATACTATACTATGACTTTTTTATGGTCTTTTTGACATACTATACTACTACTTTTCATTTTTTTCGGCATACTATACTATGACTTTTTTCAGATTTCTTTCGACATACTATTCTATGACTTTTTTATGTTTTTCGATATACTATACTATGACTTTTTATGATTTTTTTCAACATGCTATACTATGACTTTTTTATGGTCTTTTCGATATACTATACTATGACTTTTTTATGTTTTTCGACATACTATACTATGACTTTTTATGATTTTTCGACATACTATACTATGACTTTTTTATGGTCTTTTTGACATACTATACTACTACTTTTCATTTTTTTCGGCATACTATACTATGACTTTTTTCAGATTTCTTTCGACATACTATTCTATGACTTTTTTATGTTTTTTGACATACTATACTATGACTTTTTATGATTTTTCGACATACTATACTATGACTTTTTTATGGTCTTTTTGACATACTATACTACGACTTTTCATTTTTTTCGACATACTATACTATGACTTTTTTATGATTTTTTCGACATACTATTCTATGACTTTTTTATGTTTTTCGATATACTATACTATGACTTCATTTTTTCGACATACTATACTATGACTTTTTTATGATTTTTTCGACATACTATTCTATGACTTTTTTATGTTTTTCGATATACTATACTATGACTTCATTTTTTTCGACATACTATACTATGACTTTTTTTATGTTTTTCGATATACTATACTATGACTTTTCATTTTTACCGACATACTATACTATGACTTTTTTATGATTTTTTCGACATACTATATTATGACTTTTTTATGATTTCTTTCGACATACTATACTATGACTTTTTTTATGTTTTTCGACATACTATACTATGACTTTTTTATGTTTTTCGATATACTATACTATGACTTTTTTTTATGTTTTTTGACATACTATACTATGACTTTTTTATGTTTTTCGATATACTATACTATGACTTTTTTCAGATTTTTTTCGACATACTATACTATGACTTTTCATTTTTTTCGACATACTATACTATGACTTTTTATGATTTTTCGACATAGTATACTATGACTTTTTTATGGTCTTTTTGACATACTATACTACTACTTTTCATTTTTTTCGACATACTATACTATGACTTTTTTCAGATTTTTTTCGACATACTATACTATGAATTCATTTTTTTTCCCGACATACTATACTATAACTTATTTTATGTTTTTTGACATGCTATACTATGACTTTTTTTTACTTTTTTCGACATACTATACTATGACTTTTTTATGTTTTTCGATATACTATACTATGACTTTTCATTTTTTTCGACATACTATACTATGACTTTTCATTTTTTTCGACATACTATACTATGACTTTTTTATGATTTTTTCGACATACTATTCTATGACTTTTTTATGTTTTTCGATATACTATACTATGACTTTTCATTTTTTTCGACATACTATACTACGACTTTTTTATGATTTCTTTCGACATACTATACTATGACTTTTTTATGGTCTTTTTGACATACTATACTACTACTTTTCATTTTTTTCGACATACTATACTATGATTTTTCATTTTTTCGACATACTATACTATGACTTTTTATGATTTTTTTCAACATGCTATACTATGACTTTTTTATGGTCTTTTCGATATACTATACTATGACTTTTTTACATACTATACTATGACTTCATTTTTTTCGACATACTATTCTATGACTTTTTTGTTTTTTGACATACTATACTATGAATTTTCCTTTTTTTTGACATACTATACTATGACCTTTTTTATGTTTTTCGACATACTATACTATGAATTTTCATGATTGTTTTCAACATACTATACTATGACTTTTTATGATGTTTTTCGACATACTATACTATGAATGTTTTACGATTTTTTCGACATACTATACTATGACTTTTCATTTTTTTCGACATGCTATACTATGACTTCATTTTTTTCGACATACTATACTATGACTTTTTTTATGTATTTCGACATACTATACTATGACTTTTTTTATGTTTTTCGACATACTATACTATGACTTTTCATTTTTTTCGACATACTATACTATGACTTTTTTTATGTTTTTTGATATACTATACTATGACTTTTCATTTTTTCCGACATACTATACTATGACTTTTTTATGATTTTTTCGACATACTATATTATGACTTTTTTATGATTTCTTTCGACATACTATACTATGACTTTTTTATGTTTTTCGACATACTATACTATGACTTTTTTATGTTTTTCGATATACTATACTATGACTTTTTTTTATGTTTTTTGACATACTATACTATGACTTTTTTATGTTTTTCGATATACTATACTATGACTTTTTTCAGATTTTTTTCGACATACTATACTATGACTTTTTATGATTTTTCGACATAGTATACTATGACTTTTTTATGGTCTTTTTGACATACTATACTACTACTTTTCATTTTTTTCGACATACTATACTATGACTTTTTTCAGATTTTTTTCGACATACTATACTATGAATTCATTTTTTTTCCCGACATACTATACTATAACTTATTTTATGTTTTTTGACATGCTATACTATGACTTTTTTTTACTTTTTTCGACATACTATACTATGACTTTTTTATGTTTTTCGATATACTATACTATGACTTTTCATTTTTTTCGACATACTATACTATGACTTTTTTATGATTTTTTCGACATACTATTCTATGACTTTTTTATGTTTTTCGATATACTATACTATGACTTTTCATTTTTTTCGACATACTATACTACGACTTTTTTATGATTTCTTTCGACATACTATACTATGACTTTTTTATGGTCTTTTTGACATACTATACTACTACTTTTCATTTTTTTCGACATACTATACTATGATTTTTCATTTTTTCGACATACTATACTATGACTTTTTATGATTTTTTTCAACATGCTATACTATGACTTTTTTCAGATTTCTTTCGACATACTATACTACGACTTTTCATTTTTTTCGACATACTATACTATGACTTTTTTATGATTTTTTCGACATACTATTCTATGACTTTTTTATGTTTTTCGATATACTATACTATGACTTCATTTTTTCGACATACTATACTATGACTTTTTTATGATTTTTTCGACATACTATTCTATGACTTTTTTTATGTTTTTCGACATACTATACTATGACTTTTCATTTTTTTCGACATACTATACTATGACTTTTTTTATGTTTTTCGATATACTATACTATGACTTTTCATTTTTTCCGACATACTATACTATGACTTTTTTATGATTTTTTCGACATACTATATTATGACTTTTTTATGATTTCTTTCGACATACTATACTATGACTTTTTTATGTTTTTCGACATACTATACTATGACTTTTTTATGTTTTTCGATATACTATACTATGACTTTTTTTTATGTTTTTTGACATACTATACTATGACTTTTTTATGTTTTTCGATATACTATACTATGACTTTTTTCAGATTTTTTTCGACATACTATACTATGACTTTTTATGATTTTTCGACATAGTATACTATGACTTTTTTATGGTCTTTTTGACATACTATACTACTACTTTTCATTTTTTTCGACATACTATACTATGACTTTTTTCAGATTTTTTTCGACATACTATACTATGAATTCATTTTTTTTCCCGACATACTATACTATAACTTATTTTATGTTTTTTGACATGCTATACTATGACTTTTTTTTACTTTTTTCGACATACTATACTATGACTTTTTTATGTTTTTCGATATACTATACTATGACTTTTCATTTTTTTCGACATACTATACTATGACTTTTTTATGATTTTTTCGACATACTATTCTATGACTTTTTTATGTTTTTCGATATACTATACTATGACTTTTCATTTTTTTCGACATACTATACTACGACTTTTTTATGATTTCTTTCGACATACTATACTATGACTTTTTTATGGTCTTTTTGACATACTATACTACTACTTTTCATTTTTTTCGACATACTATACTATGATTTTTCATTTTTTCGACATACTATACTATGACTTTTTATGATTTTTTTCAACATGCTATACTATGACTTTTTTATGGTCTTTTCGATATACTATACTATGACTTTTTTATGTTTTTCGACATACTATACTATGACTTTTTATGATTTTTCGACATACTATACTATGACTTTTTTATGGTCTTTTTGACATACTATACTACTACTTTTCATTTTTTTCGGCATACTATACTATGACTTTTTTCAGATTTCTTTCGACATACTATACTACGACTTTTCATTTTTTTCGACATACTATACTATGACTTTTTTATGATTTTTTCGACATACTATTCTATGACTTTTTTATGTTTTTCGATATACTATACTATGACTTCATTTTTTCGACATACTATACTATGACTTTTTTATGATTTTTTCGACATACTATTCTATGACTTTTTTATGTTTTTCGATATACTATACTATGACTTCATTTTTTTCGACATACTATACTATGACTTTTTTTATGTTTTTCGATATACTATACTATGACTTTTCATTTTTTCCGACATACTATACTATGACTTTTTTATGATTTTTTCGACATACTATATTATGACTTTTTTATGATTTCTTTCGACATACTATACTATGACTTTTTTTATGTTTTTCGACATACTATACTATGACTTTTTTATGTTTTTCGATATACTATACTATGACTTTTTTTTATGTTTTTTGACATACTATACTATGACTTTTTTATGTTTTTCGATATACTATACTATGACTTTTTTCAGATTTTTTTCGACATACTATACTATGACTTTTCATTTTTTTCGACATACTATACTATGACTTTTTATGATTTTTCGACATAGTATACTATGACTTTTTTATGGTCTTTTTGACATACTATACTACTACTTTTCATTTTTTTCGACATACTATACTATGACTTTTTTCAGATTTTTTTCGACATACTATACTATGAATTCATTTTTTTTCCCGACATACTATACTATAACTTATTTTATGTTTTTTGACATGCTATACTATGACTTTTTTTTACTTTTTTCGACATACTATACTATGACTTTTTTATGTTTTTCGATATACTATACTATGACTTTTCATTTTTTTCGACATACTATACTATGACTTTTCATTTTTTTCGACATACTATACTATGACTTTTTTATGATTTTTTCGACATACTATTCTATGACTTTTTTATGTTTTTCGATATACTATACTATGACTTTTCATTTTTTTCGACATACTATACTACGACTTTTTTATGATTTCTTTCGACATACTATACTATGACTTTTTTATGGTCTTTTTGACATACTATACTACTACTTTTCATTTTTTTCGACATACTATACTATGATTTTTCATTTTTTCGACATACTATACTATGACTTTTTATGATTTTTTTCAACATGCTATACTATGACTTTTTTATGGTCTTTTCGATATACTATACTATGACTTTTTTACATACTATACTATGACTTCATTTTTTTCGACATACTATTCTATGACTTTTTTGTTTTTTGACATACTATACTATGAATTTTCCTTTTTTTTGACATACTATACTATGACCTTTTTTATGTTTTTCGACATACTATACTATGAATTTTCATGATTGTTTTCGACATACTATACTATGACTTTTTATGATGTTTTTCGACATACTATACTATGAATGTTTTACGATTTTTTCGACATACTATACTATGACTTTTCATTTTTTTCGACATGCTATACTATGACTTCATTTTTTTCGACATACTATACTATGAATTTTCATGATTGTTTTCGACATACTATACTATGACTTTTTATGATGTTTTTCGACATACTATACTATGAATGTTTTACGATTTTTTCGACATACTATACTATGACTTTTCATTTTTTTCGACATGCTATACTATGACTTCATTTTTTTCGACATACTATACTATGACTTTTTTTATGTATTTCGACATACTATACTATGACTTTTTTTATGTTTTTCGACATACTATACTATGACTTTTCATTTTTTTCGACATACTATACTATGACTTTTTTTATGTTTTTCGATATACTATACTATGACTTTTCATTTTTTCCGACATACTATACTATGACTTTTTTATGATTTTTTCGACATACTATATTATGACTTTTTTATGATTTCTTTCGACATACTATACTATGACTTTTTTATGTTTTTCGACATACTATACTATGACTTTTTTATGTTTTTCGATATACTATACTATGACTTTTTTTTATGTTTTTTGACATACTATACTATGACTTTTTTATGTTTTTCGATATACTATACTATGACTTTTTTCAGATTTTTTTCGACATACTATACTATGACTTTTTATGATTTTTCGACATAGTATACTATGACTTTTTTATGGTCTTTTTGACATACTATACTACTACTTTTCATTTTTTTCGACATACTATACTATGACTTTTTTCAGATTTTTTTCGACATACTATACTATGAATTCATTTTTTTTCCCGACATACTATACTATAACTTATTTTATGTTTTTTGACATGCTATACTATGACTTTTTTTTACTTTTTTCGACATACTATACTATGACTTTTTTATGTTTTTCGATATACTATACTATGACTTTTCATTTTTTTCGACATACTATACTATGACTTTTTTATGATTTTTTCGACATACTATTCTATGACTTTTTTATGTTTTTCGATATACTATACTATGACTTTTCATTTTTTTCGACATACTATACTACGACTTTTTTATGATTTCTTTCGACATACTATACTATGACTTTTTTATGGTCTTTTTGACATACTATACTACTACTTTTCATTTTTTTCGACATACTATACTATGATTTTTCATTTTTTCGACATACTATACTATGACTTTTTATGATTTTTTTCAACATGCTATACTATGACTTTTTTATGGTCTTTTCGATATACTATACTATGACTTTTTTATGTTTTTCGACATACTATACTATGACTTTTTATGATTTTTCGACATACTATACTATGACTTTTTTATGGTCTTTTTGACATACTATACTACTACTTTTCATTTTTTTCGGCATACTATACTATGACTTTTTTCAGATTTCTTTCGACATACTATACTACGACTTTTCATTTTTTTCGACATACTATACTATGACTTTTTTATGATTTTTTCGACATACTATTCTATGACTTTTTTATGTTTTTCGATATACTATACTATGACTTCATTTTTTCGACATACTATACTATGACTTTTTTATGATTTTTTCGACATACTATTCTATGACTTTTTTATGTTTTTCGATATACTATACTATGACTTCATTTTTTTCGACATACTATACTATGACTTTTCATTTTTTTCGACATACTATACTACGACTTTTTTATGATTTCTTTCGACATACTATACTATGACTTTTTTATGGTCTTTTTGACATACTATACTACTACTTTTCATTTTTTTCGACATACTATACTATGATTTTTCATTTTTTCGACATACTATACTATGACTTTTTATGATTTTTTTCAACATGCTATACTATGACTTTTTTATGTTTTTCGACATACTATACTATGACTTTTTATGATTTTTCGACATACTATACTATGACTTTTTTATGGTCTTTTTGACATACTATACTACTACTTTTCATTTTTTTCGGCATACTATACTATGACTTTTTTCAGATTTCTTTCGACATACTATACTACGACTTTTCGTTTTTTTCGACATACTATACTATGAATTCAGTTTTTTTTCCGACATACTATACTATGACTTTTTTATGTTTTCCGACATACTATACTATGACTTTTTTTTACTTTTTTCGACATACTATACTATGACTTTTTTATGATTTTTTCGACATACTATTCTATGACTTTTTTATGTTTTTCGATATACTATACTATGACTTTTCATTTTTTTCGACATACTATACTATGACTTTTCATTTTTTTCGACATACTATACTACGACTTTTTTATGATTTCTTTCGACATACTATACTATGACTTTTTTATGGTCTTTTTGACATACTATACTACTACTTTTCATTTTTTTCGACATACTATACTATGATTTTTCATTTTTTCGACATACTATACTATGACTTTTTATGATTTTTTTCAACATGCTATACTATGACTTTTTTTATGGTCTTTTCGATATACTATACTATGACTTTTTTATGTTTTTCGACATACTATACTATGACTTTTTTTATGGTCTTTTCGATATACTATACTATGACTTTTTTATGTTTTTCGACATACTATACTATGACTTTTTATGATGTTTTTCGACATACTATACTATGACTTTTCATTTTTTTCGACATACTATACTATGACTTTTTTATGTTTTTCGACATACTATACTATGACTTTTTTTATGTTTTTCGACATACTATACTATGACTTTTCATTTTTTTCGACATACTATACTATGACTTTTTTTATGTTTTTCGATATACTATACTATGACTTTTCATTTTTTTGACATACTATACTATGACTTTTTTATGTTTTTCGATATACTATACTATGACTTTTTTTATGTTTTTTGACATACTATACTATGACTTTTTTATGTTTTTCGATATACTATACTATGACTTTTTTCAGATTTTTTTCGACATACTATACTATGACTTTTCATTTTTTTCGACATACTATACTATGACTTTTTATGATTTTTCGACATAGTATACTATGACTTTTTTATGGTCTTTTTGACATACTATACTACTACTTTTCATTTTTTTCGACATACTATACTATGACTTTTTTCAGATTTTTTTCGACATACTATACTATGAATTCATTTTTTTTTCCCGACATACTATACTATAACTTTTTTTATGTTTTTTGACATGCTATACTATGACTTTTTTTTACTTTTTTCGACATACTATACTATGACTTTTTTATGTTTTTCGATATACTATACTATGACTTTTCATTTTTTTCGACATACTATACTATGACTTTTTTATGATTTCCTTCGACATACTATACTATGACTTTTTTATGGTCTTTTTGACATACTATACTACTACTTTTCATTTTTTTCGACATACTATACTATGATTTTTCATTTTTTCGACATACTATACTATGACTTTTTATGATTTTTTTCAACATGCTATACTATGACTTTTTTATGGTCTTTTCGATATACTATACTATGACTTTTTTATGTTTTTCGACATACTATACTATGACTTTTCATTTTTTTCGACATACTATACTATGACTTTTTTATGGTCTTTTCGATATACTATACTATGACTTTTTTATGTTTTTCGACATACTATACTATGACTTTTCATTTTTTTTGACATACTATACTATGACTTTTTATGATTTTTCGACATACTATACTATGACTTTTTTATGGTCTTTTTGACATACTATACTACTACTTTTCATTTTTTTCGGCATACTATACTATGACTTTTTTCAGATTTCTTTCGACATACTATACTACGACTTTTCGTTTTTTTCGACATACTATACTATGAATTCAGTTTTTTTTCCGACATACTATACTATGACTTTTTTATGTTTTCCGACATACTATACTATGACTTTTTTTTACTTTTTTCGACATACTATTCTATGACTTTTTTATGTTTTTCGATATACTATATTATGACTTTTCATTTTTTTCGACATACTATACTATGACTTTTCATTTTTTTCGACATACTATACTACGACTTTTTTATGATTTCTTTCGACATACTATACTATGACTTTTTATGATTTTTTTCAACATGCTATACTATGACTTTTTTATGGTCTTTTCGATATACTATACTATGACTTTTTTATGTTTTTCGACATACTATACTATGACTTTTTAATGTTTTTCGATATACTATACTATGACTTTTCATTTTTTTCGACATACTATACTATGATTTTTCATTTTTTTCGACATACTATACTACGACTTTTTTATGATTTCTTTCGACATACTATACTATGACTTTTTTATGGTCTTTTTGACATACTATACTACTACTTTTCATTTTTTTCGACATACTATACTATGATTTTTCATTTTTTTGACATACTATACTATGACTTTTTTATGATTTCTTTCGACATACTATACTATGACTTTTTTTATGTTTTTCGACATACTATACTATGACTTTTTTATGTTTTTCGATATACTATACTATGACTTTTTTATGTTTTTTGACATACTATACTATGACTTTTTTATGTTTTTCGATATACTATACTATGACTTTTTTCAGATTTTTTTCGACATACTATACTATGACTTTTCATTTTTTTCGACATACTATACTATGACTTTTTTATGGTCTTTTTGACATACTATACTACTACTTTTCATTTTTTTCGATATACTATACTATGACTTTTTTCAGATTTTTTTCGACATACTATACTATGACTTTTCATTTTTTTCGACATACTATACTATGACTTTTTTATGGTCTTTTTGACATACTATACTACTACTTTTCATTTTTTTCGACATACTATACTATGACTTTTTTCAGATTTTTTTCGACATACTATACTATAACTTTTTTTATGTTTTTTGACATGCTATACTATGACTTTTTTTTACTTTTTTCGACATGCTATACTATGACTTTTTTATGATTTTTTCGACATACTATTCTATGACTTTTTTATGTTTTTCGATATACTATACTATGACTTTTCATTTTTTTCGACATACTATACTATGACTTTTCATTTTTTTCGACATACTATACTATGACTTTTTATGATTTTTCGACATAGTATACTATGACTTTTTTATGGTCTTTTTGACATACTATACTACTACTTTTCATTTTTTTCGACATACTATACTATGACTTTTTTCAGATTTTTTTCGACATACTATACTATGAATTCATTTTTTTTCCCGACATACTATACTATAACTTATTTTATGTTTTTTGACATGCTATACTATGACTTTTTTTTACTTTTTTCGACATACTATACTATGACTTTTTTATGTTTTTCGATATACTATACTATGACTTTTCATTTTTTTCGACATACTATACTATGACTTTTCATTTTTTTCGACATACTATACTATGACTTTTTTATGATTTTTTCGACATACTATTCTATGACTTTTTTATGTTTTTCGATATACTATACTATGACTTTTCATTTTTTTCGACATACTATACTACGACTTTTTTATGATTTCTTTCGACATACTATACTATGACTTTTTTATGGTCTTTTTGACATACTATACTACTACTTTTCATTTTTTTCGACATACTATACTATGATTTTTCATTTTTTTGACATACTATACTATGACTTTTTATGATTTTTTTCAACATGCTATACTATGACTTTTTTATGGTCTTTTCGATATACTATACTATGACTTTTTTACATACTATACTATGACTTCATTTTTTTCGACATACTATTCTATGACTTTTTTGTTTTTTGACATACTATACTATGAATTTTCCTTTTTTTTGACATACTATACTATGACCTTTTTTATGTTTTTCGACATACTATACTATGAATTTTCATGATTGTTTTCGACATACTATACTATGACTTTTTATGATGTTTTTCGACATACTATACTATGAATGTTTTACGATTTTTTCGACATACTATACTATGACTTTTCATTTTTTTCGACATGCTATACTATGACTTCATTTTTTTCGACATACTATACTATGAATTTTCATGATTGTTTTCGACATACTATACTATGACTTTTTATGATGTTTTTCGACATACTATACTATGACTTTTCATTTTTTTCGACATGCTATACTATGACTTCATTTTTTTCGACATACTATACTATGACTTTTTTTATGTATTTCGACATACTATACTATGACTTTTTTTATGTTTTTCGACATACTATACTATGACTTTTCATTTTTTTCGACATACTATACTATGACTTTTTTTATGTTTTTCGATATACTATACTATGACTTTTCATTTTTTCCGACATACTATACTATGACTTTTTTATGATTTTTTCGACATACTATATTATGACTTTTTTATGATTTCTTTCGACATACTATACTATGACTTTTTTATGTTTTTCGACATACTATACTATGACTTTTTTATGTTTTTCGATATACTATACTATGACTTTTTTTTATGTTTTTTGACATACTATACTATGACTTTTTTATGTTTTTCGATATACTATACTATGACTTTTTTCAGATTTTTTTCGACATACTATACTATGACTTTTTTATGGTCTTTTTGACATACTATACTACTACTTTTCATTTTTTTCGACATACTATACTATGATTTTTCATTTTTTTGACATACTATACTATGACTTTTTTATGATTTCTTTCGACATACTATACTATGACTTTTTTTATGTTTTTCGACATACTATACTATGACTTTTTTATGTTTTTCGATATACTATACTATGACTTTTTTATGTTTTTTGACATACTATACTATGACTTTTTTATGTTTTTCGATATACTATACTATGACTTTTTTCAGATTTTTTTCGACATACTATACTATGACTTTTCATTTTTTTCGACATACTATACTATGACTTTTTTATGGTCTTTTTGACATACTATACTACTACTTTTCATTTTTTTCGATATACTATACTATGACTTTTTTCAGATTTTTTTCGACATACTATACTATGACTTTTCATTTTTTTCGACATACTATACTATGACTTTTTTATGGTCTTTTTGACATACTATACTACTACTTTTCATTTTTTTCGACATACTATACTATGACTTTTTTCAGATTTTTTTCGACATACTATACTATAACTTTTTTTATGTTTTTTGACATGCTATACTATGACTTTTTTTTACTTTTTTCGACATGCTATACTATGACTTTTTTATGATTTTTTCGACATACTATTCTATGACTTTTTTATGTTTTTCGATATACTATACTATGACTTTTCATTTTTTTCGACATACTATGACTTTTTTATGATTTTTTCGACATACTATACTACTACTTTTCATTTTTTTCGACATACTATACTACTACTTTTCATTTTTTTCGACATACTATACTATGATTTTTCATTTTTTCGACATACTATACTATGACTTTTTATGATTTTTTTCAACATGCTATACTATGACTTTTTTATGGTCTTTTCGATATACTATACTATGACTTTTTTATGTTTTTCGACATACTATACTATGACTTTTCATTTTTTTCGACATACTATACTATGACTTTTTATGATTTTTCGACATACTATACTATGACTTTTTTATGGTCTTTTTGACATACTATACTACTACTTTTCATTTTTTTCGACATACTATACTATGAATTCAGTTTTTTTTCCGACATACTATACTATGACTTTTTTATGTTTTTTGACATGCTATACTATGACTTTTTTATGATCTTTTGACATAATCTGCTATGACTTTTTTATGTTTTTCGACATACTATACTATGACTTTTTATGATTTTCGACATACTATACTATGACTTTTTATGATTTTTCGACATACTATACTATGACTTTTTTATGGTCTTTTTGACATACTATACTACTACTTTTCATTTTTTTCAACATACTATACTATGATTTTTCATTTTTTTCGACATACTATACTATGACTTTTTTATGTTTTTCGATATACTATACTATGACTTTTCATTTTTTTCGACATACTATACTATGACTTTTTTTTATGTTTTTTGACATGCTATACTATGACTTTTTTTTACTTTTTTCGACATACTATACTATGACTTTTTATGATTTTTCGACATACTATGACTTTTTTATGGTCTTTTTGACATACTATACTACTACTTTTCATTTTTTTCGACATACTATACTAGGACTTTTCGTTTTTTTCGACATACTATACTATGACTTCATTTTTTTCGACATGCTATACTATGACTTTTCATTTTTTCGACATACTATACTATGACTTCATTTTTTTCGACATACTATACTTTGACTTTTTTATGTTTTTTGACATACTATACTATGACTTTTTTATGTTTTTCGATATACTATACTATGACTTTTCATTTTTTTCGATATACTATACTATGACTTTTTTTGATTTTTCGACATACTATACTATGACTTTTTTCAGATTTTTTTCGACATACTATACTCTGACTTCATTTTTTTCGACATACTATACTACGACTTTTTTATGTTTTTCGACATACTATACTATGACTTTTTATGATTTCTTTCGACATGCTATACTATGACTTTTTTATGTTTTTTTCGACATACTATTCTATGACTTTTTTATGTTTTTCGACATACTATACTATGACTTTTTTATGGTCTTTTTGACATACTATACTACTACTTTTCATTTTTTTCGACATACTATACTATGACTTTTTTATGATTTCTTTCGACATGCTATACTATGACTTTTTTATGATTTTTTCGACATACTATACTATGACTTTTTTATGTTTTTCGATATACTATACTATGACTTTTCATTTTTTTCGACATACTATACTATGACTTTTTTATGATTTTTTCAACATGCTATACTATGACTTTTTTATGTTTTTCGATATACTATACTATGACTTTTCATTTTTTCGACATACTATACTATGACTTCATTTTTTTTGACATACTATACTATGACTGTTTCATGATTTTTTCGACATACTATACTATGACTTTTTTTTACTTTTTTGACATATACTATGACTTCTTCATGGTTTTTTTCGCCATGCTTTACTATGACTTTTTTCGACATACTATACTATGAATTTTCATTTTTTTCGACATACTATACTATGACTTTTCATGATTTTTTTTCGACATACTTCCTCATGATTTTTTTCCACATGCCATACTATGACTTTTTATGATTTTTCTCGACATACTATGCTATGACTTTTTTATGATTTTTCTCGACATACTATACTATGACTTTTTTATGATTTTTCTCGACATACTATACTATGACTTTTTTATGATTTTTCTCGACATACTATACTATGCTAGTGGTAACGGACCCCTAGCTGAGTTGTCCTGCCTAATTCACAAGGCTTATTCTGCCACCTTGTGGGGATTCAGTACAGTCAGAATCAGAATCAAGAGCTTTAATGGCCAAGTGTAAACACAGACAGGGAATTGGACTCTGTGTTTTGTTACTCTCAAAGTGCATTCACAGAATTAGACATACAGCTCAAAACAAGGACAACACAGTTAAACAATGTAAACAAACATTTGACTACTATGTACAGATATAAGTTTGTAAATAAAAACATACATGCATACGGAAACAACCAGCTCTATGGGGATTGTGAAGAGTAGAACAATAAGGCAATGCAACAATAAAAATGGTAGTGGAATCAATAAAGAATTAATATAACAGGTTGCTTATATTTCTGGTGGATTTGACAGTATAAACAGTGTATATTTGACAGATATTTTAAAGTAGTTTGAATTATGTGTTTAACACTATTAAATACATGATTTACTGATAGATGGATGCTTAGTGTTACAGGCTTATTGTTCTCTCTGGACTGGTTTTACATGTTTAGTGTTCATATAGTGACGTCCTGTGGGAAGAAACCGCTCTTGTGTCTGGAACCCGTCGTGTCCAGGATATAATGGATTTGGAGTGATGCTTCCTGCCTTTGGAGGAGTATGAATGCTGCATGCAGGGCAGGTTGATGTTCAATGATTTTTTTTCTCTGCAGTCCTGATTGTCCATCGCAGTATTTTCCTGTCCCGTTTGGTGGTCGATCCAAACCAAACAGTGATGGATATGCAGAAAACAAATGATGGATGATTGGGCCTTTTTCCTGATATCATGTCAATGTTGGACGTCCACTTCAGGTCCTGAGAGATTGTGAGAGATAAAAACTCATAGTATAGTATGTCGAAAAAAATCATAAAAGTCATAGTATAACATGTCAAAAAAGTAAAAAAAAAAGTCATAGTCTAGTATCTAAAAAGAATTCATAGTATAGTATGTCCAAAATAATCATAGAAAATGTCATACAAAGTCATATTATGGTTTTGTGGAAAAAAAGTCATAAAAAAAATCCAAGTATAGTATGTCAAAAATTATACTTATAACCCCTTATGTCATAAGTGCAAAAAATGAAATTCTTCAGTACAACGTGGTATAATTTAACAATAAATAAAATCATAAAAAAGTCATAGTATAGTATGTCGACAAAAGTAATAAAAAAGTCATAGTATCCATCCATCCATCCATCCATCCATCCATCGTCGTCCGCTTATCCGTGGGGTCGCGGGGGGAGCAGCTCCAGCAGGGGACCCCAAACTTCCCTTTCCCGAGCCACATTAACCAGCTCTGACTGGGGGATCCCGAGGCGTTCCCAGGCCAGGTTGGAGAAGTAATCCCTCCACCTAGTCCTGGGTCTTCCCCGAGGCCTCCTCCCAGCTGGACGTGCCTGGACCACCTCCCTAGGGAGGCGCCCAGGGGGCATCCTTACCAGATGCCCGAACCACCTCAACTGGCTCCTTTCGACGTGAAGGAGCAGCGGCTCTACTCCGAGCTCCTCACGGATGACTGAGCTTCTCACCCTCATCATCTCTAAGGGAGACGCCAGCCACCCTCCTGAGGAAACCCATTTCGGCCGCTTGTACCCTGGACCTCGTTCTTTCGGTCATGACCTCCAGCCTTCATGACCATAGGTGAGGGTAGGAACGAAAACTGACCGGTAGATCGAGAGCTTTGCCTTCTGGCTCAGCTCTCTTTTCGTCACAACGGTGCGATAAACTGAATGTAATACCGCCCACGCTGCGCCGATTCTCCGACCAATCTCCCGCTCCATTGTCCCCTCACTCGCAAACAAGACCCCAAGGTACTTAAACTCCTTCACTTGGGGTAAGGACTCCTTCCCTACCTGGAGAAGTCATAGTATAGTATGTCAAAAAAAATCATAAAAAAGTCATAATATAGTATGTCGACAAAAGTAATAAAAAAGTCATAGTATAACATGTCAAAAAAGTCATAGTATAGTATGTCCAAATGAATCATAAAAAGTCATACAAAGTGATATTATGGTTTTGTGGAAAAAAGTCATAAAAAAGTCCAAGTATATTATGTAAAATATTATACTCTACAAATGTTGTATATTGAACAGCACTAAAACTGTAGCTGGAAAATGGAATCATCACCTCTCTAAATCTCTCTATTATAACCTTCATGACGGGATGATTTATTACAGGATTGTTGTATTAAACTCTTTATTAGATTACGTTCCCTCAAGCACAGTATAATTTTGAGGTACTTGCACTTTACTTGAGGAAATATCTAAATAAAGTAATGTCTTGTAATAAAGTAAGGAAAGAAAAAGACACATTTTAGAACAGGATTAAGTTTATTTCCTAATAAACGGGATTACATTGGAAGTGTTAAATGCAGTTCTCAGTCTCAATGCACCCAAAAAAAAAAAAAAAAAAAAAAAAAAACTTTGGGAACAGAATTCCCCCCAAAAAATAAAATAAAATGGAAGAAATTCTATTGAAATGTAACCTGGGCAGAAAGAGGAATTGCTTTCACTGTTTAGCTTTCAATAACTCTTGTAGTAACAGTGTTATTGTACCTGAAAACGTATTACCTCTAAAACTACATCTTCAAATTATATTCTATCTAAGGAGTCATATATTAATGCACGCGTCTTAAACCCAACAGTCTCTCAGTCAGTATAAGTACAAAGTAATCTTTTTTACATTCAGTCTCCCGATACCATTGAAATCAACGTATTGCAACAGAACAAAATATAAGAAATCGTCTGAAAAATATTTACTCAGAATCACAAAGATTTCTCCTGGAATATGGCAATGACATAACACTGAATGACCCAAACACACACACACACACAAGGTGCTTATGTAAAACAGCCCGTAACTTAGAGCCGACTCCTAAACAACCCTGCTGCATAAGTACGGTTTGGATTTTATTCTAGGTTTATTTTAACACAATACTTGCATACCACACTGTGTGTTCTGAATGAGAGAGAGTAATCGGTCAGTCTTCATGCTGGCTGTGACGAAATCTACACTAAGAAATGGACAAAATTCACCTTGTTCTCTTGTTCTGTGCAAAAATTCAGTCTGAAGTTAGAGCGGGAACACGCCGGAGAGACACCAATGCAGCGGTGAATTATCAGTCCCTCCAGAAAAACGCGATTATGCGATCGCAGAATTCAATGCATAATCAGCCAAAGTCTGCATATTTATGCGGGGGGGGGCTGCATTTTTTCAAATACGCCGCACTTTCGCCGCATAAATTGCCGATTTCCGCGCAAAATATGCGGGGCTTGCATGATTTCATAATCCCCGCATTTTCGTTGCAAAAAAGTCACATATATCTCAGCAGAAAGTTGAAAAATGTTGCGTTTACTTCACACAAGAGCAGCCATTTTCCCCTGTTGCCATGGGAACGTTATGAAGTGACGTAATTTCACCTAGTGAGAACACGGTGTTTGGGGAATCACTTTTTTTTCTCTTTTTCATCAAACCGCAGTTTTTGCAAGTTCCCGCAATTTTTGCAAGTTCCCGCATTTTCATCGCATAAAATTGCATAAATATCCCGCATATTCCATCGTATTTTTTAAGAAAACGTGCCGCATAATCAAGGATTTTTGCCCACAACAATCACAAAAAAACTCCGCGTTTTTCTGGAGGGACTGAATTAACTACATTTAGGAAAGTACTGTGCTTAAGTACAAGTTGAAATAACTTGTTCTTTACTTGAGTACTTGCACTGCTTGCATTGCTGTCGAATAAACTACAATACACAGGTGTGTTCACTCAGGTGTGTCTCACTAGCGTCCCTTTCTTTTGATATATGTATATGCATTTTATACTGTTTGTTCTACCTATTCTGTTGTACAGCACTTTGTGATTTTATCTGTGAAAAGCGCTTTATAAATAAATTTTACTTACTTAAAAATCTAAATGATTTAAAATGAGCACAAACTTAAACACTTCTTCCACCACTTGCACTAATGTTGAAACAAATCGAAATAATAAAATCGCATTCAAACTTGATCGTGGCCGTTCGTTTAAACTTTAAAGTCTATCTTTGAACTGAACATTAGCCACGTTTTCCATCTAGTTGTTGAGCGAATTTTGAGCAAACTTTTAAAAATGTCGCAAAAAAAAAGAAAATGAGAATTAGAAGTGTTTCCATCAACTGGTTTAGTCAGTCCCTCCAGAAAAACATGGGAATTTTTTTGTGATTGTTGATGGCAAAAATCCTTGATTATGCGGCACGTTTTCTTAAAAAATGCGATGGAATATGCGAAATATTTATGCCGTTTTATGCAATGAAAATGCGGGAACTTGCAAAAACTGCGGTTTGATGAAAAACAGAAGTGATTCCCCCCCAACACCGTGTTCTCACTAGGTGAAATTACGTCACTTCATAACGTTCCCATGGCAACAGGGGGAAATGGCTGCTCTCGTGTGAAGTAAACGCAACATTTTTCAACTTTCTGCTGAGATATATGTGACTTTTTTGCAACTAAAATGCGGGGATTATGAAATCACGCAAGCCCTGCATATTTTGCGTGGAAATCGGCAATTTATGCGGCGAAAGTGCGGCGTATTTGAAAAAATGCGCCCCCCCCGCATAAATATGTGTACTTTGGCTGATTATGCATTGAATTATGGGATCGCATAATCAAGTTTTTCTGGAGGGACTGTTTACAGCGGATACACCAGACTAGGCAAAGCAGAGTTTCGTCACAAGTTGTCGTTACGCACGCTTGTAGATTGCAAGCCGTCTCGCTAAATCAAAGAGTTTAGAAGTTAAGTTCTTTGGCTAAATGGAGAGAGGAAGTCGGCCACCTGTGCAGAATACAGGGTTGTGGCAGAGACATTTGGTTTCAGCGAGACAACCGTTCACCGCGGTACGATTCAAGCTGTTGGACCAATCCGTCAATATACCCGACGTGGCTGAGGCACCGGCTACAGCGCAACTCCACCACGCACCTTGTGCCACAAGTGTACGGACCCGTATCCCGATCCTTCCCCCATCCGATGGATACCGGGACTATAGTCATGTGACTTACACGTTCGCTACGTCACAACTTTACATGTCATTTAGCTGACGCTTTTATCCAAAGCAACTTACAATTGCTACATATATCAGAGGTCACACGCCTCTGGAGCAACTAGGGGTTAAGTGTCTTGCTCAGGGACACATTGGTTGATGGATCATGGTGGGAATCGAACCCAGGTCTCCCACACCAAAGGCATGTGTTCTAACCACTGCGCCACCACTACAACTTATTCGGCAAAGCTCTTTCCGTCTCCCATTTTGCACGTTAACTCTTTTTTGAAAAAGGCAAAAACCAACTCAAGCGAGCGTAAAACTTTTTTTTGAAAATTTGAGGATTTTGCCGTTTCCATCAACATTTTCTAATGTAATACTTCAAAATGCGCATAAAAATACGTTGATGGAAACACGACTATTGTCTGAATATTTCTTTTGTAGTCGCCATCTGAAGGAGTCGACAGGACGACCCACGACTGTCTCAACACACGTATGGGAACGCGAGTACCGCATCAAACTTTACTGTAAAACACGGTTTTTAAACATCCTGTCAAACGGCTCGCGGAGAGACTCTTCCTCATCGTTAATATGTTTATGTACAAACACACAGGGAGCACAAAGGGTTCGGGTTATTTAGAAGCCATTTCTGACATATTACACATGATTACACACACACACATGCAACAAGGACGGCTTAAAATGCATGTTAGGCTATCGTCTAAATATGTGAAATATGAGTTAAGATGAAGACTGGATGCTTGCTTGCTGACATGTACTAGTGGAATAGTGTATGTCACACACACACACACACATTTATAGACAGACAGATAAAATAAACAGACAGGGCTGCAAAAATAGATTATTTTCCCGATTAATAGATTAGTCGTTTGGTCTCTGAAATGGTAAAAAATGTGGATCAGTTTCCCCAAAAAAGCCCCAAGACGACGTCCTCAAATGTCTTGTTTTTGTCCACAACTCAAAGATATTCAGTTTACTGTCCCAGAGGAGAGAAGAAACTAGAACAATATTCACATTTAACAAGCTGACATCAGAGAATTTTTTTTTATAAAATATGACTCAAACCAACTAATTGATTAATCTTTGCAGCTCTACAAACAGACGTGAACATGTACTGGACTGTTAACAGAACTTAAACAGATATGATAAAACACACACACACACACACACACACACACACACACACACACACACACACACACACACACACACACACACACACACACACACACACACACACACACACACACACACACACACACACACACACACACACACACACACACACACACACACACACAATAGTTGTACTACTGGTCATGCTCTCCTGCACATGGGAGTCTGTGTGCACAGTTTCAGGGGAAGTGATTGAAGGTTTTCTCGTGATTTCATATCACCAGTTTCTTTGTCTTTATTAGATGTGAGAGTTATGAATGTATACACACACACACACACACACACACACACGCACGCACACACACACACACACACACACACGCACGCACACACGCTTTAGAGACTTAGTATTTGAATCTCAAAAGCCCAAAGTTTGATTTATTTTCTTCCTCTGTGCCATAGAGCTCCATTGTTGTC
>CM042442.1:30091366-30096366 GCA_023631565.1 Gymnocephalus cernua | reverse complement strand
AATGTTTTCAGAAACACGTTTTAGTACAATACGACATCGTATTCGGAACGAGTCGCCATTAATGAAATTCGGGAGAAGCCAGACCCACGTGACGCGTTCCGTCATTTCCAGTTTTTGTTTTTTTTGGGCGACAATACGGATTAGCGCCGCCTGCTGTTACGGAGACGTATAACCTAGGGCTGGGCGATAGGGAGAACATCAGATATCACGATATTCTTGACCAAATACCTCGATATCGATATTGCGGCGATATTCTAAGGTTGACAATTGGTGCTTTAACAAACTATCTTCACACTTAGATTTTAGATAAATAATCATCAGTAATGTAGACATAATGTCTAAGTGGGGAAAAGGCAAATAATAGAACAGCTAGTAACAGCTGGTAAGTTCAGAAAAGTACATCACTTTACTGTAATGCAGCCTTTAAAACCAGGAAAAGACACTTATGTCATATCAGGATATTACGATATCCAAAATCTAAGACGATATCTAGTCTTGTTTCACGATATCGATATAATATCGATATATTGCCCAGCCCTAGTATAACGTCTCGCGCACGCGCAGAATGTACTCTCAAGTCGGCGTCTCTTCGGTGCGTCCCGAGGCACTTTTTGGACCGACTCGGCGAGACGACTGATCGGTCCGACCGGGTTTCCTGCGGACGCTCGGCCGTCGGGTTGGTGTGTCGGGGGCTTAAAAGTCAAGGCTCAACCAAGGAAATGAGTGCATGAGCAAATCACGTCTGTAATAAAGAGACAAACGTCGGCTCTGCATCGGTGATGTTTAACAAGTTTCAGGAGATTTCACTGAAACGCGCTTCTCGACACGTTTATTAAATCATTAATTTATCCCAAATCTAATGTAAACAAAAGAAATATGAATATAATTTGTATTTGCACCTGACAATATAAATCGGACCACAAACATAAACCAAAGTCCCAACCTAAGTAACATCTTAAACTGATCCAGACTTCGACCTATCCTCCCTGCCCACCCCTCTCTTATCTAGTAGTATTTACAGTGCTCAGCGTACGTTAATACACCATACCTAGACATTAACATGGTTTTATGTCGGTTAGCCTAATAGCTGGTGTGATTTGCATTGAGAGGTGATTTTATGGAAAGTACCCCATGTTAATGTCTAGGTATGGTGAAGGGTGTATGATGATGTGGGGGCCAAGGGAACTTTATCAGGATGCATAGTATCCTGGATCCATGTAATAACTGCCTTTAATAACAATAACCTGCCTGCTGCCTCTATGGGAATTTAACTTAGGGGTGTACTCACTTTAGTTGCCAGCAGTTTAGACATTAATGGCTGTGTGTTGAGTTACATTACATTACATTACATGTCATTTAGCTGACGCTTTTATCCAAAGCGACTTACAGTTAAGTGCTTTCAACTGTGAAGGTACAAACTCCAGACAACCAGTAGTAAGTGGAAGTACATTAGCTTTAAATAAGTAAAGCTACAGAGAGACAAATGAAAGTGCAGGTTCAAGATTTTATTTTATTTTTTTTATCCGAGGTGTAGTCGGAAGAGGGGATTATTTTGAGGAGACAGCACATTTACACTGTTATACAAGTAGAGCTGGGCAATATATCGATATCGTGATATGACATAAGTGTCTTTTCCTGGTTTTAAAGGCTGCATTACAGTAATTACACATGTGAATATGGACGCCAGAGGACACGTTTCATCCCTTTAAAGTCATTATGTCAGACTGATCTCCTGAAATGGCATATATATATATATATATATATATATATATATATATATATATATATATATATATATATATATATATATATATATGACACGCCAATTCGTGTGGCATGATTTGCGTGTTATTAAGACGCATACTCGCTTTTTAGCGTGTTTTTCCACGCCGTTTGGCGTCCATTGACCTGCATTATGTTGCTATTGCGTTGCTGTGGTGACTAGTATATAAGGACAAAAGTTTACATAAGGAGGTTGGTCGGGGTGATGGATGGGTAAGACACAGGACTTTCACCCGGGAGGGCTGAGATCGCGTCCCGCGTGTGGCGTTTGTCAGTTTTTTTTAAAGAAAGCCTTCCCCAATGTTCTTTTCCTAAGCGTGTGACGTTTGTCAGCCGTCGTGTTTTTGTCGTTTTGTCGTTTTACTAAAGCCTTCCCCAATATTCTTTTCCCAACCCCAACCTTTTTGCATTTTCACGTGTGCGACGTTCTCGCGATAACACGGCACGCTGGCTTGGCACGTGGCAAAGTGGCGTGTATATGTTTACATGCGCTGTATACAGCGTAGATATACACGCAGATAGCTCAAAATGCGTACAGATAACACAACACTTGGCTTTAGGAAAGTGCTGTGTATGTTAACTTAAAGTCACGATGCCACGTTGATTACGTATATAATCTAATCCTGACATTTCTTTGTTTTATGAAGGGGAATGAACAGTTGAAATCAGATCAGACACAACGTTTACATACCCGACAGAGAGAAGTGAGACGATTTCAGGTAAAGCAGAAACTAGGAGTGACAGAAGATGAAGAAACAGAAGTTACAAAAGCAAACACACACACACACAGATACAACTTCACACAAAGAAAATAAAATGCACCCACTGGGACTGATAAAGGGTCAAAACTGTCCTCAAAAGGTGTGTGGCTGTCTGTGTGTGTGTGTGTGTGTGTGTCTGTGTCTGAGTGTGTGTGTGTTGTATGTACAGTATGTGTTTGCTGTCATGCCACAGACAGGCTGCATTTCATTTACCTCATGCACAAAAAATACTAACAGTAGTTCTCAATGGTATCAAAGAAAGAAAAGTTTACGGGGAACTCTGGACGGGCCAGAGAAGAGACAAGAAGACAGGCATGGAGGCACGCAAGGAGGGAAAGAAAAGAGAAAATTATATTAGTTCAGCTGAAAGCAAAACAGAAAAGTGCAGTAAGAATACTACAAAGAGGTTTGTATTCATGTGTGATTTATAGGGGTGTCACGGCTCTTAAAATCCACAAATTGTTTTAAACAATTTGAAGGTGCTCTTTAATGTTTTATGTAAAGCACTTTGAATTGTAGCTGAACAGTGCTATACGAATAAAGCTGCCTTGCCTTGACTTTTGATTATCAAAAGGAACACGGCGACTTATTGGGACTTTGTCTTATTCCCCGTATCCCCCAGAGTTAGATAAGTCCAGACATACCCTCCTCATCTCTGTGCGTGTTGTAACTCTGTCTGACGTAAACTAACATTACCCTGTGTGTTTAGCTGCTTGCTATCAGTCGGTAAGCTAACATTACCCTGTGTGTTTAGCTGCATGCTACCAGCTGGTAAGCTAACATTACCCTGTGTGTTTAGCTGCATGCTACCAGCCGGTAAGCTAACATTACCCTGTGTCTTCAGCTGCTTGCTATCAGTCGGTAAGCTAACATTACCCTGTGTCTTCAGCTGCATGCTACCAGCTGGTAAGCTAACATTACCCTGTGTGTTTAGCTGCATGCTATCAGCTGGTAAGCTAACATTACCCTGTGTGTTTAGCTGCATGCTACCAGCCGGTAAGCTAACATTACCCTGTGTGTTTAGCTGCATGCTACCAGCCGGTAAGCTAACATTACCCTGTGTCTTCAGCTGCTTGCTATCAGTCGGTAAGCTAACATTACCCTGTGTGTTTAGCTGCATACTATCATCTGGTAAGCTAACATTACCCTGTGTGTTTAGCTGCATACTATCATCTGGTAAGCTCACATTACCCTGTGTGTTTAGCTGCATGCTACCAGCTGGTAAGCTAACATTACCCTGTGTGTTTAGCTGCATGCTACCAGCCGGTAAGCTAACATTACCCTGTGTGTTTAGCTGCATGCTACCAGCTGGTAAGCTAACATTACCCTGTGTCTTCAGCTGCATGCTACCAGCTGGTAAGCTAACATTACCCTGTGTGTTTAGCTGCATGCTATCAGCTGGTAAGCTAACATTACCCTGTGTGTTTAGCTGCATGCTACCAGCCGGTAAGCTAACATTACCCTGTGTGTTTAGCTGCATGCTATCAGTCGGTAAGCTAACATTACCCTGTGTGTTTAGCTGCATACTATCATCTGGTAAGCTCACATTACCCTGTGTGTTTAGCTGCATGCTACCAGCTGGTAAGCTAACATTACCCTGTGTGTTTAGCTGCATGCTACCAGCCGGTAAGCTAACATTACCCTGTGTGTTTAGCTGCATGCTACCAGCTGGTAAGCTAACATTACCCTGTGTCTTCAGCTGCATGCTACCAGCTGGTAAGCTAACATTACCCTGTGTCTTCAGCTGCATGCTACCAGCTGGTAAGCTAACATTACCCTGTGTGTTTAGCTGCATGCTATCAGCTGGTAAGCTAACATTACCCTGTGTGTTTAGCTGCATGCTACCAGCCGGTAAGCTAACATTACCCTGTGTGTTTAGCTGCATGCTCAGCTGGTAAGCTAACATTACCCTGTGTGTTCAGCTGCATGCTACCAGCCGGTAAGCTAACATTACCCTGTGTGTTGAGCTGCATGCTACCAGCCGCTAAGCTAACATTACCCTGTGTGTTTAGCTGCATGCTACCAGCCGCTAAGCTAACATTACCCTGTGTGTTTAGCTGCATGCTACCAGCCGCTAAGCTACGCTGTGTCTGCTGTTGTTGTTATTCGGATGTGCGCAAGTAGGCAGGGGTGGAGACAAAAAGAAATGCAGGGGGAAATGCCGATCCTGCTTCTAGTTTCAGTAATCAAAATGTAGGAAACCGTGACACCCCTAGTGATCTACCAGCAGTAACAAATGTCAGCGCTGAGACCCCGGGTGCAGCGGACCCTGGCGCGCTTTGAGGAAACCTACCTTGTTGCGTGGTGTTTCTCTCGTTGAGCAGCTTGGTCTGACTGTTGGGCAGGATCTTAATCTCGGGAGGAGGATCTGGACTCGGACCGACCCGCGACGCCATGAGAGCGTTCAGATACTGGAGACGTGTCACCTACAAAACAAAACGTTTACATTTTTATTTT
>CM042442.1:30063866-30086366 GCA_023631565.1 Gymnocephalus cernua | reverse complement strand
CACACACTGTCACACACACACACACACACACACACACACACACACACACACACACACACACACACACACACAGACACACTGTAACTAACACACACACACACACACACACACTGTAACACACACACACACACACCTCTGGACAGGAAGCGGTGTGTAGCCAGCAGGAGTTGTGGTGAGGTGCGGATCTTGGCTTCTCCTTCGGGAGGCTTGAAGAGCGAGAACTCCTCGTGGGCGGCGCACGGCTCCAGAGGAATCTCCAGCGGAGCGAGAGGACGCTTCACCTTCCTGTCTACTGCAGGAGAGCAGCAGAGGAACAAGTATTCAGATGCTTTACTTCAGTAAAAGTACTAGTACCACACTGTGAAAATACTCTGTTAAAAAGTCCTGCCTTGGAAATTTTACATAAGTAAAAATACATCATCAGGAAAATGTAGTTAAAGTATTAAAAGTTAATGTACTTAATGCAGAAAAATCCTCCCAATCATCTCAGCTGGACTTGTAGGCCATTATATTGTTGGCTAGTTTCATTTATAATAAAAACATCAGATTTTATAAACTACGTGTGTTTTGTGTGTAAAAATCTTAATGTGTAAAGTAACTAGTAACTAAAGTAACTAAAGCTGTAACAAGATGAATGTAGTGGAGTAAAAAGTTCAATATTTCTTTCTGAAATGTAGCGCAGTAGAAAGTAGAAAGTGGCATGAAAAGAAAAGACTCAAGTAAAAAGTACAAGTATCTCAACATTTGTACTTGAGTACAGTACTGGAGTAAACGTACTTAGTTACATTCCACCACTGCAGGAGGAGGTGAAACGCTTTAATAAAAGACACCAGATGCTACACGAAGAAACAAACTTACAGTATCCGTCGGACTCGTCCAGGATCTCGGACTTGATGATCTCCTCGATGACGTCCTCCAGCGTGACCAATCCCAGCACCTCGTAGAAGGGATCGCCCTCCCCCTCGTTGTTCACCTTCTGGACGATGGCCATGTGGGAGTTGCCTGGTAGAAAGATGAAGGATCAGAAAATACTCCGTCAGTAAACTTTATTTCAAAGAGATCATTCTTCAGTAATGAGTCAATTCATCCAAATAAAATAAAAAATCCTTTTCATTTAACAATGGGGTAGCTGGAGTTTTTTTGCGCCATTGGGCAAATAATAATAATAATAATAATAATAATAATAATAATAATAATAATCTTTCAGCATATTTTAATTTAAGTGTTCTGAGAGAAAACTAGACTCCTGCACCTCCACCTGGCTCTGTTTTCAGGCTTAAAGGTCCCATGACATGGTGCTCTTTGGATGCTTTTATATAGACCTTAGTGGTCCCCTAATACTGTATCTGAAGTCTCTTTTATATAGACCTTAGTGGTCCCCTAATACTGTATCTGAAGTCTCTTTTATATAGACCTCAGTGGTCCCCTAATACTGTATCTGAAGTCTCTTTTATATAGACCTTAGTGGTCCCCTAATACTGTATCTGAAGTCTCTTTTATATAGACCTTAGTGGTCCCCTAATACTGTATCTGAAGTCTCTTTTATATAGACCTTAGTGGTCCCCTAATACTGTATCTGAAGTCTCTTTTATATAGACCTTAGTGGTCCCCTGATACTGTATCTGAAGTCTCTTTTATATAGACCTTAGTGGTCCCCTGATACTGTATCTGAAGTCTCTTTTATATAGACCTTAGTGGTCCCCTAATACTGTATCTGAAGTCTCTTTTATATAGACCTTAGTGGTCCCCTAATACTGTATCTGAAGTCTCTTTTATATAGACCTTAGTGGTCCCCTAATACTGTATCTGAAGTCTCTTTTACATAGACCTTAGTGGTCCCCTAATACTGTATCTGAAGTCTCTTTTATATAGACCTTAGTGGTCCCCTAATACTGTATCTGAAGTCTCTTTTATATAGACCTTAGTGGTCCCCTAATACTGTATCTGAAGTCTCTTTTACATAGACCTTAGTGGTCCCCTAATACTGTATCTGAAGTCTCTTTTATATAGGCCTTAGTGGTCCCCTAATACTGTATCTGAAGTCTCTTTTATATAGACCTTAGTGGTCCCCTAATACTGTATCTGAAGTCTCTTTTATATAGACCTTAGTGGTCCCCTAATACTGTATCTGAAGTCTCTTTTATATAGACCTTAGTGGTCCCCTAATACTGTATCTGAAGTCTCTTTTATATAGGCCTTAGTGGTCCCCTAATACTGTATCTGAAGTCTCTTATATAGACCTCAGTGGTCCCCTAATACTGTATCTGAAGTCTCTTTTATATAGACCTTAGTGGTCCCCTAATACTGTATCTGAAGTCTCTTTTATATAGACCTTAGTGGTCCCCTAATACTGTATCTGAAGTCTCTTTTATATAGACCTTAGTGGTCCCCTAATACTGTATCTGAAGTCTCTTTTATATAGACCTTAGTGGTCCCCTAATACTGTATCTGTAGTCTCTTTTATATAGACCTCAGTGGTCCCCTAATACTGTATCTGAAGTCTCTTTTATATAGACCTCAGTGGTCCCCTGATACTGTATCTGAAGTCTCTTTTATATAGACCTTAGTGGTCCCCTGATACTGTATCTGAAGTCTCTTTTATATAGACCTTAGTGGTCCCCTAATACTGTATCTGAAGTCTCTTTTATATAGACCTTAGTGGTCCCCTAATACTGTATCTGAAGTCTCTTTTATATAGACCTTAGTGGTCCCCTAATACTGTATCTGAAGTCTCTTTTATATAGACCTTAGTGGTCCCCTAATACTGTATCTGAAGTCTCTTTTACATAGACCTTAGTGGTCCCCTAATACTGTATCTGAAGTCTCTTTTATATAGACCTTAGTGGTCCCCTAATACTGTATCTGAAGTCTCTTTTATATAGACCTTAGTGGTCCCCTAATACTGTATCTGAAGTCTCTTTTACATAGACCTTAGTGGTCCCCTAATACTGTATCTGAAGTCTCTTTTATATAGGCCTTAGTGGTCCCCTAATACTGTATCTGAAGTCTCTTTTATATAGACCTTAGTGGTCCCCTAATACTGTATCTGAAGTCTCTTTTATATAGACCTTAGTGGTCCCCTAATACTGTATCTGAAGTCTCTTTTATATAGAACTTAGTGGTCCCCTAATACTGTATCTGAAGTCTCTTTTATATAGGCCTTAGTGGTCCCCTAATACTGTATCTGAAGTCTCTTTTATATAGACCTTAGTGGTCCCCTAATACTGTATCTGAAGTCTCTTTTATATAGACCTTAGTGGTCCCCTAATACTGTATCTGTAGTCTCTTTTATATAGACCTCAGTGGTCCCCTAATACTGTATCTGAAGTCTCTTTTATATAGACCTCAGTGGTCCCCTAATACTGTATCTGAAGTCTCTTTCCCAAAATTCAGCCTTGGTGCAGAATTACAGCCACTAGAGCCAGTCCCACAATGAGCTTTCCTTAGAACGTGCCATTTCTGTGTCTGTAGCTATTGGTGGAGGGTGGGGGTCTGGCCTTGACCAACTGCCACTTTGCTCGTTTGAAAGCCATGATGTCTCTCTCTTTCTCATGGGTTGGCCAAATTCTCTGGGCAGACAAAACAGAGAAAGGGAAGGTAACCAGATCTACCTTTCTTTTTCTCAAAGGCAGAGCAGGATACCCAGGGCTCGGTTTACACCTATCACCATTTCTAGCCACTCGGGGACCATAGGCAGGCTGGGGGAACTCATATTAATGTTAAAAAACCTCATAAAGTGACATTTTCATGCCACGGGGCCTGTAAGATAAACGTTGGCGTGGCCGGGTTGGCTCAGTGGTAGAGCAGGCACACATATACGCTCGATGGTGTTTTAAGCCCCCAACGTTTCCTTCCAGGCAGCGCTGCAACCGCTGACTTCAAGGCACCTAACCCTAACCTAACCATAACCATAACCCTAACCCATAACCATAACATAACCATAACCACAACCATTGTAGTAAAATAATGATTAGAAGTGAAGTGATAAGGAGACCATTTGTCACAAAAGAGGAGTGACATCATTTGATGATTAATTTGATACTTTATTCAAGAATGAACAAAGGAGGCAGCCACGTATACACACGCAAGATGTGTGTATCCCATAGTGTGTGAGTTAACATGAAAGTGAACAGTTCTTTATACATGTCGGTTTGTGCTGACGTAGGTGAAACTATTTATTCAGCTCACGCAAAATAGCCTCTCCACACCTTTTATGGTCGAGACTCGTAACAGCTTCGCACATTTCAGGCTCCAGTTTCTCGTGCAAGCAGGTTGTCTCTAAACAACATGCATCTGAAAACCCTGAATGCTGAAATCTCACCCTATCACCCATAACCATAACCATAACCATAACCATAACCATAACCACAACCCTAACCATAATCATAACCATTGCCTAATCCTAGTGCCTTCCAGGGAGACGTTGGGGGGCTTAAAACACCGATAAACCACATATCAGTCCCTCCAGAAAAGAGTTTTTTTGTGATTGTTGCGGGCAAAAATCCTTGATTATGCGGCACGTTTTCTTAAAAAATGCGATGGAATATGCGGGATATTTATGCAGTTTTATGCGATGAAATTGCGGGAACTTGCAAAAACCGCGGTTTGATGAAAAAGAGAAAGAAAGTGATTCCCCCAACACCGTGTTCTCACTAGGCGAGATGACGTCACTTCATAACGTTCCCATGGCAACAGGGGGAAACGGCCGCTCTTGTGTGAAGGAAACGCAACATTTTTCATCTTTCTGCTGAGATATATGTGACTTTTTTGCAACGAAAATGTGGGGATTATGCAATCATGCCAGCATATTTTGCGTGGAAATCGGCAATTTATGCGGCGAAAGTGCGGCGTATTTGAAAAAAATGCGCCCCCCCCCCCCCGCATAAATATGCAGACTTCGGCTGATTATGCATTGAATTCTGCGATTGCATAATCGCGTTTTTCTGGAGGGACTGAACATATACTGAAAATGTGATATAGAAACTTTTTGAAAATGGGTCAAATTTGACCCGAGGACAACAACAGGAGGGTTGAGATTCCTTTCTCCACTCCTATAAAACTGGGTTGCTCTTTTAAAAAAATGACACGGCAGCGATCTCTCGTGTTTACGTGCGAGTGTGAGCACACCTTTCTTGAACTCCTCCAGCATGGCGTCCAGTTTGGTGTCGTTGAAGACGTAGTGCAGCGGGTGGTTGTAGAACTTGGTGATGGTCGTCATGGGGGTGCAGTCGTCCGGGTCCACCAGCGCCAAGTCCTTCACATAAAGGATTTCCACGATGTTGGACCTGGAAAATCAAAATCAAAACACACGTTGACGAGCGGACACGAGTACTGCCGTTAGAGCCCGACCGATATATATCCTGAGGGGATTGTTTTACTTTATTTGTGCAGGATTGGTGTCTATCATACCGTCTACATTATTCTCTTATATTGTCCATATGTAATGCTGGTCTCTAGACTTTATCCTTGCACTGCTATATAGTTTTTATATTACTATGTCTACTTTATTCTCTTATATTGTCCATATGTAATGCTGGTCTCTAGACTTTATCCTTGCACCATTGGACTTATTTGCACTACCACCATGACACCCCCTCTCACTGAGCACCTCACCATGCAGACTGACTCACAGGATCAGACACTGTCCTGTCACTGCAGGCCTCTCATGCTTATACACCCCTTAGTACATTCATGTGGATTCCTTATTTAGTGTCTTTTCTTTTATTGTCCATATTATTCATGTGGATTTGTGATTTTATCATCCTGTTTATGATGTATGTGTATGTGTGTGTGTGTGTGACGTCTGTGAGCTACTGGGACCTTGAATGTCCCCTTGGGGATCAATACAGTATCTATCTAACGAATCAAAGCGGAAACACCCGCAGTTTGAGACCATATGTTGGGACAGATTCAACTTTTGGAAAAACACAACCCGTCTTCACGCTGCAGTCACATGACTGGCAACTGCAGCGTGAAGACGTCATCGCTCTCAGCCACTCCCTCTGTTCGCTGACTGGACCGGTAAAGACTGGCCGGAGAAAACCCGAGAACATACCGCAAACCTAGACGTAGTACTGAAGGAAAATGAAAATTGAGTGGAAGTACGTATGAGGGCGGAGCCAGGCTACACTGACGCACCACCCTGCGGAAAATCGGCGGATTGCCTTTTGTAGTCTGAACGTGCCCTTTACTCAGACCTTGGGTTTCTTGTTACTTATCGGCCGACGTATACACAGATACCAATATATCCGCAATAAGATGATACAAACTGGAATCTTATCGCTAATACTCCCTCCCAGGCTGCTACCTGATCCAAATCCCTGCACTGCAGAGAAGGTAACTAACGAAGTACAAATACTTCGTTACTGTACTTAAGCAGATTTTTCAGGTATTTTTTACTTTACTATTTATTTTTGTGCCGACTTTTTACTTTTACTCCTTACATTTTTAAAAACACAAATACCGGTACTTTCTACTCCTTACGTTTTACAAAAGTGCCTCGTTACTTTAGTTTCAAATAATTTCAGTGGAGTTATTTTTCGCGTCATCGATACCAAATTCAATCTGATTGGACGGGAATATACATTGAATTCATATCTTGCTACTCAGTCAGAATCTTATTAACCTGGAGTCCCAGTCTCTGTCACAATAATCATATATGTGATGTTTTAGGCCTTTTGGCAGACATCCATTTAAAATGTAGACATGGCATATATATATATATATATATATATATATATATATATATATATATATATATATATATATATATATATATACATAAAGAGCCTTTGCTCCATGGCTACTGAAGTTTCTCAGCTTGCACTCTAGTAACATTTCTGGTCCAGGTAGCTTTGCATAAAAAATGGTTGTCATTCGCAAGGCTACTTTTACTTTTATACTTTAAGTACATTTCCAAGCCTGTACTTTGTTACTTTTACTTGAGTAAATAAGTTAAATCAGTACTTCTACTTTTACCAGAGTATTTTTTTAACACAAGTATCTGTACTTCTACTTAAGTATGAGAAGTGAGTACTTTTGCCATCTCTGCTGCACTGTTCTGTCGCTGTATTCATTGTTTTCATGAGTCCAGCTTTTGGTTGTCAAAGTTGTGTAAAAGGCCGTGTTTCTGCGCCCACCTCTCCTCCTCGTAGATGGGAACCCGGGTGTACCCGCACTGCATGATGTCAGACATGGTGGAGAAGTCCAGGACGACGGAGCTGGGCAGCATGAAGCAGTCCTTCAGGGGCGTCAGGATGTCCTCCACCGTCTTAGTGCGCAGCATCCCGCGGCTGAACTCCTCCTTCACAAACTCACTGCGGCAGGACACAGTGGGGATCAGACACGGACACGGAAAAGAGCCGTTAAATACAGATCATGACATAAGGGAAACTCGACATTATATCTGAAGCAGGGCTGGGTGTCAAAGTGCTCATATTCTGCTCATTTTCAAGCCCATAATTGTATTTAGGAGGTTATATCAGAATAGGTTTACATGGTTTAATTTTCAAAAAACACCATATTTTTGTTGTACTGCACATTGCTGCAGCTCCTCTTTTCCCCCTGTGTGTTGAGCTCTCTGTTTTAGCTACAGAGTGAGACATCTCACTTCTGTTCCATCTTTGTTGGGATAGTTAGGCCAAATTTTGAGACACAGATGTGTAGCTTTAAGTATACGTCTCTGCATTATCCCCTCGGCACTAAAGAAAGCACTTATTTCTCTGTCTCTATGTGATGTAATGTGTGTGCTTTGGGGTCAATTCTTTACATTATTATATTTGCAATAATGCACCAGGTTAGAGGGTATAATTTCCAGCATTAGTTCTCTGAAATTCTCTTTTTATATCCAAGCTAAATTGGTACTGTAACTCACGGAGCCCTGGAGGTGACATGGATGGATCCATATAAAAGAGATTCTCAGAGAACTAGTGCTGGGAATTGTACAAGCAAGAAACAAACCCTCAAATATGTTTTAATACGTTAATGCTTACAATGAGAATTTACCTCCAAAAAGTCTGCGGTGGGGTTATACAACCACAGTGAAAAGACATATATTTAAGGAGCGATTATGAGGTTTCATTAGTCGATATCAGATCACTCAAAGATCAATTTCAGTTGGAGAATAGATTATTTTAACTCAGCCCTACAAGTTGTAATGTGCATTTATTTTTGTATTTTTGTGGCTATCATTACGCTTTCTCACAGACTCTGTTTCTTTTGTTTGTATGTTTTTATTTTATTTCTACTTAATTAACACTTGTAAATTGATGTGACTGTGTAGAGTTGCGCTACACTGAAAATCCAATAAAACCTAAAAGTGAAAAGAAATACAGCTCATATTCTGAGTGTCTTTCTTAAGGCCGATTCATAGTAGTACGTAGGATCTACGCAGCAGAGCCTTCGCCGTGGACTACGTGTGTCTGTGAGTGAGTGTGTGTGTGTGCGTGCGTGCGTGCGACAGTGATTATCTCCGGAGCAAGTACCGACTCCGGCTGCAGAGACGGAGAAACAAAGTGTCCCCCCTGTGCTTTCTGGCCGCGGTGGGAAGGCTGTAGCAGGAGAAGTTAACCCTCTCCTTAACCCGGACATTAGCACGAGGAATTGTGACGCTACCAAGCCACAGCCGAAGGGACAAATTACAGTTTTGGAGCACAATATGCTGCCTTCAAGAAGACATCTTTTCCAGGGACGTCCATGCATATTTCAACAAGATAATGCAAAACCACATTCTGCACACATTACAAAGTCCTGGCTGCAGAGGAAGAGGTTACGGTTACTTGACTGGCCTGCCTGCAGTCCCGACCTGTCTCCAATAGAGAATGTGTGGCGCATTTTACGAAGACCCCGTACTGTTGGCCACCTTAAGACTTGTTTGCAGCAAGAATGGGACAAAATTACACCTGAAACACTTCATCACTTGGTGTCTTCAGTCCCTAAACGTCTTCTAAGTGTAGTGAAAAGGAATGGCAACATTACAAAGTGGTAAATGCTTTACTGTTCCAACGTTTTTTTGAATGTGTTGCAAGAACCAAAATAGGAATTTTGTTTATTTGAAGAAAAAAAAACAATTACAGGCTCTGGTTGTACACAAGGGTAGTTGAGAAAATAAATAAATAAATAAATAAATAAATAAATAAATAAATAGGCCTAGGTGCTACAGAATAAAATAAAATGCTCCATTTCTAAAATAGAAGAAATAGATAAATAGGCCTCCAATTCAACAGCCATATGTTGAGAGAACCATCTGACAATATTTATCATGAAAATAATATATCTTGCGGTCTGCGTCGTCACCACGTGTAGTTAGTTACACGTCTGGGAAGGTGAACGTCAGGCTACGACGTCGGGTCCGTATCTACGTACGTACCTACGCCGTAGGAACCATAGATCAAGCAATCGGAGTGTCTTCCTTACCTGTAAGGGTCGTTGACGCTTGTGCGGATCATCTCCATGGTCCTCTCCCTGATCCCACAGGTGCTGATGTCCCGCCTCAGGCCCAGGTCCAGGATCAGCCCCAGAGGGCAGGACAGGGGGCAGGTGAGCACCAAGCAAACCTGGGCCAGCCAGGTCAGAGCCGGCGCCAGCTGGAACCCGTAGCCGGAGCACAGCATGTGAGGACCCAGCTCAGCCAGGAAGAAGATGAGGAGGCCGCTGGTGAACACGGCCGCGGCGATGGAGCCCAGCGCCCGGTACATGAGGACGCCAAGGACAGAGTGTCCCACAGCACACAGGAACAGCAAAGAACACGTCTGGGACGGACAAAAAGACATTTAGGAATACATCTCATCAGAATCAGCTTTAACAAGGTCCCATATCGTGCTCATTTTCAGGTTCATACTTTGTATTTTGGGGTTTCTACTAGAACATATTTACACAATTTAATGTTAAAAAAAACACTTTATTTTTCTCCTGCTGTCTGTCTGAATATACCTGTATTCCCCCTCGGTCTGAAACTCTCCTCTCCTGAGTCCCCAGGGCCCTCATGTGAGGAGGGCCCAAAAATATGCTAGAACGAATAGCTGTGGATGCGAGGAAAATGCCTTTCTACAGGGCCCAGAATCTGGTGCTACGCCCCTGGTAGTGTGGATGTAACCTCGGAATCTCTGCTGCGTCATTGCAGCCGGGGAATGTGCACCGTAGCGGCACTTTCTACCTATGTATAGTATAACTGTGACATCACAACCGTACGGAAGTCCTGGCGGCTCGTTTAAAGCGCCCATATTATTTCTGGGATTTGGGGTGTTATTTTGTGTCGCTGGTGCTTCCACACGCATACAAACTTGGAAAAAAATCTATCCATGTTGTTCTGAGTGAGATACGGTTTCTGAATGTGTCCTGACTTCAGTCTCTGGGTGAGCTGGTCAAAATCTGCACGGCTTTTTACGTAACTAGCCGAAACGACGGGCTAAACACAACCGATAGCATGCCAGCGCTAGCGTTAGCATACTAGCTCGTTCTCAATGGCAAAGCGCTGCTACAACACACACAAGTTCACCATAATCTCCAAAAGAAGTACTTCCATGTGCGCCCTCCTTTAGAAGAAGCCTCCCGGCTAATCCTGCCTTGTAACTGACCAAAGTTGGAGAAACAACCTTTCTTTTACTGTCTGTGGAGCTAACTGACACGATCTACCATCTGAGCTACTGAGCATGTGCAGAGTGGAATCAAAGATAGTACAGAAGGAAAGATGATTCACTCTGTAGCTAAAACAGAGACCTGAACACAAGGTGAAAAGAGGAGCTGCAGCAGTGAGAGAGAGATGTGCTGTACAACAAAAATATATTAAACCATGTAAAACATATTCTGGTACGACCTTAAAATACAATTATGAACCAGAAAATGAGCAGAATATGGCATCTTTAAAAAAGGGGCACGGTTTCTGAATACCGGCTGTGTGCATTTCTCTGTGGACTGAGCGTTTTGGTACTTTCACAGTATTTCTACAGCACCTCGAGCTGCTTCTATAATCAACAAAACACATGAAAGTCTCACTTTTTACTATCAGACCTTTAACGCAAAGAGAGAATCTGACTCTGATTACTGTTACGCTCAATGTACTTGAACAGAAACAGACATAACAGGTGGCCGGGTTAGCTCAGCTGGTAGAGCAGGCACACATATAAAGAGGATTACTCCTCGACGCAGCGGCCGTGGGTTCGACTCCTTTGCTGCATGTCATCCCCCCCCCCCTCTCTCTCTCTCCTTTCATGTCTTCCTCTGTCCTGTGGAAATAAAGGCCTAAAATGGCCAAAAAAGTATCTTAAAGAAAAAGAAAGCTAAAAACAACAAAAAGCTAAACAAGGTAAACATTGACTACTGTGTACATATATAAAATAAAAAAGTATCTATAAAACACTACCACGCAATGAAATGTGTAGAGAGTAAGATAGTAGTGCAGTGGTGCATAGTGCAAAGGGTGCTGGTGTAATAAATACGGGGTTATATACCAGAATCATAAAAAGATTTATTGCCAAGTAAGTAGCACTTACAAGGAATTTGCCTTTGATGTTGGTACATACATAAACATATTAAACATTTATGTGAAATAACAAACAATAAATACAGAAACAACTGTACTCCGCTACATTTCAGAGAGAAATATTGTACTTTTTACTCCACTACATTTAATCTGACAGCTTTAGTTACTGTCACCAATTAAGATTTCTGCACAGAAAACACACATAGTTTATAAAATACTATGTTTATAACAATATAACGGACCTACAAGTCCAGCTGAAATGATCAGACCATTAAACACACCAACTATTTAGCTAGACTGTTTCCAGTAGTTTCTGCATCGAGTACTTTTAATACTTTAAGTACAGTTTCCTGATGATACTTACAGACTTTTACTTAGGTAACATTTTCTACTTTTACTTGGTAACAGAGTACTTTCACAGTGTGGTATTAGTAGCCTACGTTAGGATCTGCATACTTCTTCCACCACATGCATACACATGAAAAAAGGGGCTTTATTGAATAGTGCAGGATGGGCAAAAATGCGGAGGGGTGTGCAAGAAGTTTAGAATAAACAGAATGTGCAGAGGACAGGTATGTAGTCCGGGATGCAGGCGTCCAATGTAACTTTATCTACATGAGATGTTGCGTATCTATAGTTTGCAGAAACTTACCAAGAAGTTCCCCCTCCGCCTGATCGGCTCCAGGCGTTTGGCGGCTCGCTTCTCCTCCTCGGATCCGCAGCTATGCAGGACATACAGCTCCACGGGGTCCAGCCACAGCAGGCTCAGGTTCACTATCCTCAGCGTCCCGCAGACCAGAAGCAGCAGCACGACCAGCACGGCCAGACCCCACGGCGGGATGTAGTCTGCACCCGCGTCGGTGCTGATCCGTAGTCTCTCCGAGCCCACAGTAGCCCATTTCTCTCCGCTCAGCACGCACAGATGGTGGTAGGTGTGCTCGCTGCCAGAGATGCTACTCCCCCGCCGGACCTCTACATCCACCAGGCGGCTGTTTTCCTCATCCCAGGTGATTACACCCGTCACCTGGAAAGCGGACTCCTCGCGGTTGGACTCCTGCTCGCAGGGGTCATCAGGCGTCTCCGCGACCGACCCCGCCGCTCCGCCAGCTGCCCCTGCGAACGCCACCCACGTCCAGTTTCCATTCAGATCGGTCCCAAAAAGACGGAGCTTGAACGTGGCTCCTTGTGGCGCCGAGATGATCCGATCCTTCATGTGCACCAGATCCGAGGGGTCTTCCAGTCGCAGCCCCAGAACCAGCGGAGCTTCCTGGCTGCAGGCGCCGTACCTGATCCCGCAGAACAACAATATCATCAACAGGAACCGTAGACCTGCCAAGCTGGCCACCATATTGGAATTGGTCAGCCTGGCTCTGCTCATGTGACTCCAGCCCTGTAGTGGCCCCGCCCCCCCCGGGGCGTTCTGGGAACGACGTCACACCGGTGGTTAAATTGAACGCACCGCCGCCAGCCAACCACACAAAGCTGCAACCATAGACAGTATAGGCTGCAACTGCAACTGCGTGGCGGCCATTTTGGTTCTAGCGCTGGATAACTGTACATGTTGGGGCTTGACTGTGAATTCTTGTGATTTTACTGCACCCGCCTCTTCTCAGAAGCAGCGAATTGCAGCCGGTGTGTGCTCACAGCCAATCAGATATGATGAAACAAGAAGGAGTGACCGCCCATCTTTGTTAGATTTCATGTAAACAAGTCATTCATCACTCTGGCCCTCTGTTAGATACACTTCACATTCAATGCAATCACACTGTATAACATTTACGGAAAGGATTACATCACCCTTTTTCAAGTATGCCTGGAAACAGTATATGCATCAAGTAACATGTGCACAACAATTAGTCTCTAAATCCACTTTTTATCCCTGTTTTTGTCTGTTTTTCAACTTTTTTTTGCATTTTGAATTGCATTTTGTTATGTTTGAAAGGTGCTATATAAATAAAGCTTGATTTAATTATAGTTTGAGTTAGGGAAGAAGTCGTTGGCAATGAAATTCCCTCCAACAATGCTCATTTAATATGAATAAAATAAATAATTTATTTATTTATTTTCGGTAGACAAGTGTGTAGTTATAACAAGGTGAATGAACTGTAATATAAACAGGAATGTAGTGAATGTATACGCGTACTGAGAAGTAATAATTATGGCCTAGACATGAAACCGATAAAACATGACAATACGAAGGTAAAATTAATATGATGTGCAACATTCACTGAGTCATTTAGAAATTGTTTAACATGATTTCTTCATGACTAACGTCGGCTGTCGGGCCACTTGGAAGTTGGAACGAAGAAATAAAAGAAGTCCTCCAGAGGCCGGCCTCCGTTTCACCTCCGCAGCATCCGTTTTACCGCTAAAACGCATCACCTGACTGCTCATTTACCGGCGCAACCCGGAGCCCGGCCGAGTGTAGAATGAAAGAAATTAAGACGGCAAAGATCTTCAGCTCTAATCCCCTTTCCTGTCTTCAGCTGTCCTGTCGAATAAAGGCCAAAAAAATTCATCTTAAAACAAAAAGTTAACATATCCTTTAAAGTGAGTTGCACCTTTAACACAATACAGTTTTTTTTATTTGGTACAAAGTTATAAAATACATATTCACTGTCGTCCTTTGTAATAATAATAATAATAATAATAATACGTTCTCATGTGTGCAGTCTTTGTACACATGCAGGATTTTAATGATTCTAATAACCAACTTCCTTTTGATAACAGAACTTGAGGATCCACCCAGACGTCCTGTAAACAATTCTCACATCAGTTAACATGAAAAGATCAAATCCTGCACACCAAAAGAAAACTTAAAATCGCACTAATCCACAGAGAACTTAGTATATAAAGTTATTATAACATGAATCAAACAGAGACAGGTTTTCTGTAGAGAAAAATATCTCAGGTTTATTAACCTCGTAGATTTCTTCAAATGCCTTACAGTACTTACAAAACAGTATGTACACATTGCTTTAAAGTTACACGACCCTTGTTTGGAAGTGTTCCTCCGTCTTTGTTCAACCTTTGCAGTAAAAGAAAGTTCACAACCAAGTCAGACATGTTGCAGCCGTGTATTCAACCTGCCCCCCCACCTGGGAAATTAAAAGGTAAAATATCTTAACTTCCATATCAGAGTTTATAAGTCCAAGACCAAACTGGATTTAAAGTATTGCTGCATTGCTTACCTATACATATTTTATTTTGTATTTCAAGTGCTTAAATTATCTCAAATTTGCACTGCAACTTTGATAACTTTTGATAAACACGGCCTGATCTCTCCGTGCACATAAAAAAAGGCCGATAACAGACGCAAAAACACGTCGTGGGGCGCTTCGCTCTCTCTTTTGTTTCTGCATCGCTCCACGTGCATTAAAACCCTCAAACAATTCAAAAAAAAATCTAACTTGTGAATGATAAACAGTGTGTCATGAGAACGCTGCAGCAGAAAATATTTAACCTTCGTGCCGGTCTAATCATCACACCGCTGCAGGGCTAAAAACAACACCACAGGAGTTGCTGATAAGCTCTGCTCCCCCGCTCCTTTCCCATGGTAGAAAAAAAAGCTCCAAACAATAAAAAAAAAAAAAAAAAACGGCTTAGCAGGTCGGACCGGCGGGCAAAAGCCGCCGGAATTTCAATACTTTTTAGCGGCCGGAGAGGAGTCCGAGATAAGGGCAGGATGAACAGACGAGGAAAAAAGTGAGAAAGAAGTGTGGGAGGACAGGCGAAAAGAAAAGAGAGGGAGATACAGGATGGGGGGACGGATGACAGGAAAGGGGAAGGATGGGAAATGATTTTGGCTGAGAAAAAGAAAGCTTTTGGTTATCACTTCTGACAAAAAAAATAACAGAAGAAAGCTACAGAAGATAGGAGCAAATTAAGATCTGAGGTCAACTCTGTGCAACGTTTATTGCTATTTAACACCTCTCATAATAAATAGAGCTAGCCTATTTTTTTTAAACTTCCCTCTCAGCATCACGCCGATGCCCATGTCTTCATGTACAGAGTATTTACAGTTATATCACACAGAGACTGAACACAGTGTTTCTGGGTGAATTAACCCAATAAAAGCTGAGTGTTAACAGCTGGAAGCCCGTTTTCACAGAACCACACCTTCAGGTGCCTAAAACAAAGAAATATCAACAACAATAAATACAATGTTTTACAATAAATACAACATGAATAAGTAGAATAATTGTTTGCACGTTTCCCAGTAGGCTACACAAACTGGTAGTCACACAGCCAACCAGTGGCTTCACTGGAAACCAGTTTAAGACCAATTGCTACATCATGAGACCTAAATGAACCAGCAGGCAGGTCGAAATCTTCTTCCAACAGAGGCTAAGGCTACGTCGACTCTATATTCCCTTTAACACGCAGGTTTCTCCAGTGAGCTGGACGCCCCTGCTGAAATAAAGTGGCGATCATCTCCGTGGTCGGATTCACCCGTTACGGGAACCCCCGAGGGTAACAGTTCGCTGCTGGGGCCCCGTTACCCCGTGTGGTAGTTTGGTAAAGCGCTGACCAATGTATCAACATGCGAGCAAAAATAATGACATAATAATAAAAAGGTCTGAAAACAAGATTTTGACACGAGTTAAAGACCTTAAGAAAAATAAAATAAACCTCCTTTATACACATAACTTTAGTTACTCAATCATTTCTTAAATAAATCAAATTACCACAGTGAACCTGGGGCCTTTTTTGGGGGGGTACGGGGGGGGGGGGTATGGGGGGGGGGTACGGGGGCCCAGAGCATGTTGTTAATCCAGTTTTTGAGAAATCATCCCACAAAAGGAGAAACACTTTGGAATATTCGCTTCCTCAGATTTACACAACTCACAAGTTTAAAGTGTTTTTCAAAACAGTGCTAGCTTATACAACAGTTCTTTTTTTATATAAATCTTTTCAAATATCATCAACAAAATAATAGCGTCTTCACAGTCACTTAAAATAGCTCCGGTGTCACTGCGTACATTGGAGAAACATCGTAGGTTAGATTATAACATGCCAGCAGCTGTAATGTCTGAGCTCAGTCCGTGCGGAGCCGCTGCTTCACTCGTCTTTATGTTTAATCTCTTTATCGCCGCCGGAACACTTCCTCCTCCAACTCCTCGTCTGCTCCAAACACCGACTACGTTTACAAGCAGCCAATATTCGGGTTATGGTCGGGGATAAGGTCGCTATTCGGGTTTCTGAAACATTCGGAATAAAGGCTCAGATATACTAGCGCTTTCAACAGTGCGTGCGAAAATCGTGACGTCACGGGACTGCCGTGAGTATTTATACTCGCACGTGGTGGTCGCGGCACTAGTTGCAGTCTTCTCCTGAACAGCGGTGGCGCTAAGGAGCAAAGGCTACCGATGTTTTTCTTTCTAAGGACTAGAAGAAGAAGAAAAAGATAAACAACGGCAGAACAGGCAGCAGCAGTGCCGTCAATGCTTCGATTTGATTGGATGAGCTACTTGGTCAGATCGAGCCTTTCAGCGTCAGCGTCTGGACGTACGGACGACCTTAAGACGCAATATGCGTCATTTCAACAAACACAACAACAACAGAAGACATTATATTCATGGTTTTCACCACACTAATAAAGAAATTGGTTTCCTCCTCGCTCCAAAAGTGTGGTGCTGTCTGCGTCTCGCCATGTTTACCTCTACTTCTTGTATGCGCGAGACGGTGCATACAAGAAGTTCCTCCACTCAAAAGACCAAGATTCCTTGAGAATAGAACATGCGCAGAACACAAATCAATGTTTCTTCTGATGGAGATTTGCCGATACACGTTTACATGACCAAATATTCGGGTTAGAAAAGGGGGAACCCAGGGGTCATATTTGGGTTTTTAAAAACAGGAATATGAGCATATTTGGGTTTTTGCCGGTGTTTACATGGCCGTGCGCGACCAGGTTATTGCTAATATTCCAGTCTTGAACGGTTTATTGGCTGCATGTAAACGTATCATACATACACACACACACACACACACACACACACACACACACACACACACACACACACACACACACTAAATCGTACTTCACATTGTTGTAAGTGCAATACGGACACACTAACACATGATGTGCTCTACAGCTACAGGGGGGGTTTAGCCCTGACGGGGGTGCGAAGACATGCAGTGGAATGTCTGTCGTCCATTACATCTCATCAAGTTACTGTGCAGCGTGTGTTTCCAGAGATCCCTCCTTAACCCTCGGCTTACTGCGAGCTCAAAGCGTAACAGATGCACGGGTGAAAAAAGGAATAGCCCGTCTCCGTGCAAGCAGCGCTTGAACTTTGTTCCACATTAGTCGGCACTGAGTTTGACAGAGAGACTGGATAAGTAACAGATACAAAAAAACAAAAGTAGTGAGTAAGGGCGGAAGTAACCACCGTAACATTTTTACAGGCCTCTCAACACATTCTCACTCCCAGCGCGTCGAAAAGCGGCGCCTGCTCAGCTGCCTTTGGCGTTTGTTAATAAACGGTTGTCTTTCAAACTCACTCTGCACGCAATAGGACAGCACTACAACCAACCAGAGCAATGAAAAAGGGGGCGGAGCTAGTTGATAGATTAAACTTTAAACTCCGAACACATCTTCCTGTTTTCAGTGCCGTTCTTTGTTCTTAACTCCAAGTCTTCCAGAGGCCGCTGTTCGCCAGCAGCAGACATCTTCTTTGTTTTCAAGTAGCAGGGAATTCACGCGGAAACGTCGCAACTCTGCCGTCATTATGTTAAGCCCCGCCCACCGACTCTATACACGATGTGATTGGCCCGACTAGAGTTTGGTTTTTCCAGCTCACAAGCCAACGGAGAGTTGCTAGACGGACCCTGGCTGTGAATTACACTTGCTGCCGCTAGGCTGCGTCTAGATCTCTAGGCTAACACAGCGTTGCAACAACTACAGATCCAGTTTGGTCGGCTGTTGGCGCGGCGGCGCGGTGAAGCTTTGAGAAGGAACGCCGCACGCTGTTCACAGTGTCCAAAGTACCGAGCTTGTCCTTCAACTTAAAACTGGTTTGAAGAACCAAAGAAAGCTAAAAAATAAATCAAATCTCTACAATATAAATAAACAAACTGAATGTCAACATATATACGTGAAATAAATATTTAAATTAGACAATTTTAAGCATAATGCCAGCTAATTGTCAGCAGCTAAGACACCTTCACATCACTAGAAATATCCACTTAAAGGACCATACCGGTGTTTTTGCAAGTTTTACAAGTGATATATTAAGTAAGGGCTGCACAATATATTGTTTTCTTATCGTCATCACAACATCAATTGCCGCAATAAACACATCGTGAAAGACACTCAGAGATTTTTTGTGTTAGTTAAAAGAAAATATCGCAGAAAACTGCATTTTAAAATGTAAAATGTAATGTCGCCTTGTATATTCAATTCAATGTTGAATTTGTTCAATAAAAGAACATTCATTTCTTTTAAATTCAACAAGCAGTTTGTTGTGTTTTAGCAGAATACCGAGTTCACTTTAACATCCGTTTATTTGTCGCAAATATCGGTATCGCGACATTCAACATTGTCGCATATCACATACTTTCCTGATATTGTGCAGCCCGATATTAAAGTGCTCATATTATGTAGTAGGACAGCGCTACAACCAACCAGAGCAACGCTAGTTGATAGATTAAACTTTAAACTCTGAACACATCTTCCTGTTTTAAGTGCCGTTCTTTGTTCTTAACTCCAAGTCTTCCAAAGACCGCTGTTCACCAGCAGCAGCAGCAGCCATCTTCTTTGTTTTCAAGTAGCAGGGAGTTCACGCAACTCTGCCGTCATTATGTTAAGCCCCGCCCACCGGCTCTATACACGATGCGATTGGCCCGACTAGAGCTTGGTTTTTTCCAGCTCGTAAGCCAACGGAGAGTTGCTAGACCGCGCTGGCTGCACATTACATTTGCTGCCGCTAGGCTGCGTCTAGATCTCTAGGCTAGAAAACTGCAGCAAGGTTTGCATAAACAGTCTAATCATGCAACGTCTTTACGGTTTGTTTTAAATTGGTGAAAACATGCAGAATCACTGGTACGGTTGCCGAACTCTCCGTGAGTACAGTGACTATGGTCCGTTTGCTGGTAGTTCATTTGACTCACTGACGGATAAATTCACTCCTTAAAAAAATCGTCTGAAGTCTGAAGAAAACAAACAAACTGCCGCGCTATAACTAAAATAAAAACCTTCACTGTTATAGTTTATAAAGTTTTTGGATGGTTCCCTCTTTGGAAAAAACATAAAATGGAAATTGAATAAACTAAAAATAAAATCACTTTAACACATTCCATCACTGATCTGGACAGTTTTCTAATCCTGGTGAACTGATCCTTTAAAAAAACACACTCATACACAACTCCGCCTATGTGTCGTGTGAGTGCACAGGTAGTTTAGTTCCCCCCGCGGAGACTTCAGCTAGATGGTGCTTTCGGTGTGTCCGTGACTGATGGTGTGGACGTGTGGGTGGGGGTGTGCCAGGCTGTAGCTGGGCCTGCGGTGGCCCAGACAGTTCTGCTGCTCACTGAGCAGAGTGGTGGTCTCTCCCGGGCCGGGAGACGGCGGTTGCTGGGGCTTGGAGGACAGGGAGGAGGGCAGAGTTGGGTGGGGGTTAAAAGTGCACGTCACTGCGCTCACGGAGGACGGAGAAGGCTGGGAGGCGGGGGCGTGGTTGCACGGAGGCGCCGTGGCTTGGGGCAGAGCGGCGCGGCCGCTCGGTGGAGGCTGAGCGTTGGACGGCGGGCGCTGTGCAGGAGGCGTGGCCAGCGGCAGCGGACCGCGAGTCCCCGGCGGCGTCACGGGGGGCAAAGAGACGGACGTGTCCAGGCGAGCGTGACTGCCCTCTGGAGACTGCGGCGTGCTGTCCAGCCTGGACGCCAGGAGACCGTTCTGGTACTGAGCACGAGTGATCTGAGGACAAAACAACATCGATGAGACAATGTAGAGATATAAATATGGAACAGGTTTTGATCAAACTTACCTTTAAAATAGTCTCGCATTACCAGCTCTATCTCCACAGCACTGTGGAGTAAGGTGTGGCTACACCACAGATGCATTCTGGGATAGGAGAAAAAACGCTCTGGGTTGTTTGCATTTCTTTAAACAAATCCCAGTCGTCTTAGGCGGCGCCGAGCGCCAGACGCAACGACGGCGGCTCTGCAGAATAGTCTTTGGTGGAACATTTGCACACAAAAGAAAACGCCACATATAAATACTAAAGGAAGTTAATAACAATACAGTAACGTGAGCTATTTAAATTAGCTGATACACGGTTAAACCTCATTATCTCCTACTTACTTCGTCCACAGCAATCCCACCAATCAGTCCCAAAACGTCCCAGTTAGAGAGGAAGTGACCTCGACATATTCTTTATAAAACGTCCCAGTTAGAGAGGAAATGACCTCGACATATTCTTTATAAAACGTCCCAGTTAGAGAGGAAATGACCTCGACATATTCTTTATAAAACGTCCCAGTTAGAGAGGAAATGACCTCGAAATATTCTTTATAAAACGTCCCAGTTAGAGAGGAAATGACCTCGACATATTCTTTATAAAACGTCCCAGTTAGAGAGGAAACGACCTTGACGTATTCTTTATAAAACGTCCCAGTTAGAGAGGAAACGACCTTGACGTATTCTTTATAAAACGTCCCAGTTAGAGGAAATGACCTCGACATATTCTTTATAAAACGTCCCAGTTAGAGAGGAAATGACCTCGAAATATTCTTTATAAAACGTCCCAGTTAGAGAGGAAACGACCTTGACGTATTCTTTATAAAACGTCCCAGTTAGAGGAAATGACCTCGACATATTCTTTATAAAACGTCCCAGTTAGAGAGGAAATGACCTCAACATATTCTTTATAAAACGTCCCAGTTAGAGAGGAAACGACCTCGACATATTCTTTATAAAACGTCCCAGTTAGAGGAAATGACCTCGACATATTCTTTATAAAACGTCCCAGTTAGAGAGGAAATGACCTCGACATATTCTTTATAAAACGTCCCAGTTAGAGAGGAAATGACCTCGACATATTCTTTATAAAACGTCCCAGTTAGAGGAAACGACCTCGACATATTCTTTGTAAATCTTTACAACCATTCCCTGAAAGAACCGAGCAGACCTGCCTTGTTGCCCAATCCAAATTTCAGTCAAAACTTTTTCAACACATTGTTTTTAGCGTTATAACACTGCATCTGCAGCGGTAAACGTTAGCTTGCTAGCTCGGAGGTTGCTCTCGTCGTGAGGGGGGGGGCAAAGCCGGACATTGGGCGCTTCAACGAGTGTCCGGCTTGTCTATCGTATCCTGCCGATGTTTTTCCGTTGATCCAGACAACCTTTAACCTGGACAACCTTTCAAAATAAAACACACAATGACACAAACTAACTAACCGATGGAGGCAGCGGTAGAGCAGTAACTCCCGATTATGCATTAAGGCTGCTCGATTATGGAAAGAATCATAATCACGATTATTTTTGGTCAATATTGAAATCACGATTGTTTTTTTACGCGATTAATCGTTGACTTTTTGGAAAGACGTTGTAATTATTGAATTTAAAACAAACAAATCAACAGTGAAAACACCTTGAACTGTGAAATCTCCCTCTAATACTTTTCCCGTTTTCAGCTTTTTTTCCTCTCCATCCAGAACACACGACAGAATAAGAGTTGACTTGCAAAACGTAATGTGCAAAATAATCGTTTTTTTTCCTCGATCACTCTGTTTTTGGGATCGTTAAGAGCAGAAATCGATTAAATATCTATTCATTGCACAGCCCTATTTTGCGAGGTATAATGTCTGTTTTTATCATAAGGAGTCTGGTGGCTGTGAAGAGATCAGAGATAAAGGCTTCAGTTCCCCGTCGTAAACGGCCGTCTGACAGCGAGGTGAAGCCCTGAAAATACTCTAAATATAGCGTCTACTTAAACTGATTATAGATGTTATTAGGTGTCTAGAATGCGTTTAGCTGCTGCCTCCTGTCTGCCTCTCTAAACTGGGGTTGTGCCGAC
>CM042442.1:30056366-30061366 GCA_023631565.1 Gymnocephalus cernua | reverse complement strand
GAGTTCAGTGTTGTGTAGAGGAGATTGAGTGCGAGGCACGAGAAGCATTTGTGCTTAAAGGAATAGTTCAACATTTTTGGGAAATACTCTCGATACCAAACTTTGGAGCTACCACTCATTAGCTTAGCTTAGCTTAGCATAAAGACTGGAAACAGCAAGCCTGGCTCTGTCAGAAGGGAAAGCATCTCTAAAGCTCACTTATTCACACATTATATCTTGTTGTTGTTGTTGTTTTATAGAGAGGCGAAGTCCCTCCCCTTCCGGTGTACCCCATGGGACCTTATTTCGGGAAAGAAATATGTACGGTAGGGAACGAGAAATACATTTTTTAAGTGACGTTACATCCTGTTACGAAACACACACAGAGTTTGAAGCTTCAGCGAGACATCACTCAGAGACTTTGGGCTGTGTTGTCCTTTTGATTACGTTTTTTTTTCACAGTCTGATGCTACAACAGTTTCACGAGAAACTGAGAATTTCTTGACTTGCAAAATTATCTTTCAAGTTGACGATCATCATGTGTGTAATTCATGGCTCAATTCAAACAAGATCAAAACATTATCTGTCTCTCCCCCGTTCACTACCGGACATATCTATTCCGAAATAAGGTCCCGTGATGGTATAGCTATTCAAGCAACACATATCCTACATATTACCTTTGGACGGAGCCAGGCTAGCTGCTTCCAGTCTTTATGCTAAGCTAACTGGCGGTAGCTTCATATTTGAAGAAAATCTCATCTAACTGTCGGAAAGGAAGAAAGCAAATGAGCATATTTCTCAAAATGTCAAACTAGTCCTTTAACCAGAGGTGTCCAGTCAGATTAGACTCTTCGTGGTGAAACGTTATAGGAGTTATGAATAATATCGGACCACAGATCAGGGGTTTAGAGGGGAAGGCGGTGGTGACAGGGTTAGAAAACAAAAGGGCGCTGCGCCTCGAGCCCCATCCAGCAAGTTAGTCCGACTCTCTTCACGCTGTAATGACCTGACAGTTAATGATCCGCTGGGACCCGATCGACCATCAGTGAGGAAACCAACTGCCCCTGGAGGTAAACTGACCTGAGTTAGTGCAAAGTTTAGAGCTGCAACAACTCATCGTTTCTGTATTAATCCGTCTATTGTAGGCAATCAGACCATCAATCAGATGATCAGGGGGGGGGATTGTTGTCGGCCGCGGCAGGCGGGAGAAAACTGATCCTCACCGATCGACGCTGACAAGACTACTACTCACCAACGCCAGATGGATTGCACACAACAATATATACAAATGCTACAAATACACACAAAACTGCTGTGTGATGATTATCACCGGGAGCCTGGCTGAACCAAGGGGGCGGGCTTCTCTCCTCAGAGCGAAGCCGCAATGGCGCCATTTTGCTAGCCCTGTTCCCATCACCCCCCCCGTTAGCATCCCATTGACTGCCATTCATTTTGGCGTCACTTTGACGGACAATGACTTTACATCTGAAGCGTTTAAAGACTTTATTTGTCCGTTGTTTATTTCATAAGAAACACGACAATGTACACAAGGCTCCGTTACCTTGTACCTCACGTTATGGCTCCGTAGCAGACGTTTTTATAAAAATAGGCTAACGGTTGGGTCATAACCACGAGACTTACTGTCTCATAGTACAGGAATTACCGTACAGTACAGGAGAAGCTCGCAGGCAGTTTGGACTTACATTAGCTGTTTAAGTTTAATTGCTAATGTTAGCTAGCATTTTAGTTATCAATAGTTAGCCTGTGCCTATGTTATCTCCTTACATATACCTACGCTCTCCGTCTCTGATAGATTGGGAATGATTGAGATTTCTCTTGGCACAGCTACCAGAAGACTTACAACGTTCAGACACGTTGCTCAGGTCACATCGGCGGCGGGAAGCTAAGTTTGCAGCTGCGCAGTAACGCTCAGTAACACTTAACCATCACCGGAAAAGTGCTGGTAAGAGGCTTCACTTGTCTCCGTCAAAAACAGCGGGGTCGCTGTGTCCATTTTATATACTGTCTATGGGCTGAACACACTCACTCATCCCAGACGGCTGCTAGCAGCTAACACGGTAGGTGAATTTAAACAACGTCTGAGTTGAAAACGCATCTTGTTGTCATGTAAGGGCGGTGTTCATGTTGCACAGACATTTTAGTTGCATTGTGTGTCTGTTAAGAGGCACAAAAGGCACTCTTTATCTTAAGTGGGAGCTGTGGGCATTAGCTGCAGCAGCTCCGTGTTGCTAGCACCAATTTGACTCGTATCGACAGGTCTCGCGTAGCTATAGTTATTAAAATTACATTACTTAAAGTTCTCCTTTAAGCAAAAGTCTTTCACAGATGGTTGTATTTAGACAATATTTCACATCGGAGAACTTTGGATTCTTTTGGTGAAGTAAAGTTTGAACTCATATCGACAAAAAGTTTTCAAATCCTACCAATGAAAAAGCTCAAACTAGCAGTTAAGACCGTGTTTGAAGTCAATCTGAAGAAGGTCACTGGGCGGTTGTTTGTTCAGAAAGTCATAAAAAAAACAAAAAAAAACGGTAAATTAAACTTTGCCGTATGATAAACTGTGATTATTATGGGCCTGTACTTGCTGGATCTGGGCTCTGGAGACGAAAATAAAATATAAATGGTGGAGAGGCTAAAGGAGGAACCTCTCCCTCCCCCCTCCCTCAATCCCTCCCTCCCTCCTCTGGCCCATGCAAGAGTTTACCTGGGAAACGAGAGAACAGAGAAAACCTCTTAAGAGAAAGGCGTCGTGGAGGGGGGGACGCCACCGATGGGGAGAGAGGGGGGGTGACGGCTGAGAGAGGAGGAGGAGGAGGAAGAAGAAGGAGGAGCAGAGAAAGAGAGAGATTTAGAGGTTTATTTGTTTTAAATCACATCTGCGGCGCTCTGCAGGGGTTTATCGCACGCGTTGACATCACGATGATGATACAAAAAAACAATAAATGTTTTTATTCATTGGCTTATTTGACAGAGAATCACAAAACAGCCACGAAATCCCCATCACCAAACCCACCAGACCCCATTTAAATAAAAAGTAATTTTATCAGCGTAAAACACACTTCATTCAAAGTCGACAGGAATAAAATTAAACTATCAAAAGCCGTCTTGGTTCATCTTTCCACTGTTCCAACAATCACCACTCTGGTTCTGTTGAAATAAACCCTTAATTCACCCATTTACATGTGGAAATACACTGGATCTATACACGCTAAAAGTAGTGATTATTTACATGGAGTCTGGCTCTATACACGCTAAAAGTAGTGATTATTTACATGGAGTCTGGCTCTATACACGCTAAAAGTACTGATTATTTACATGGAGTCTGGCTCTATACACGCTAAAAGTACTGATTATTTACATGGAGTCTGGCTCTATACGCGCTAAAAGTAGTGATTATTTACATGGAGTCTGGCTCTATACACGCTAAAAGTCCTGATTATTTACATGGAGTCTGGTTCTATACATGCTAAAAGTACTGATTATTTACATGGAGTCTGGTTCTATACATGCTAAAAGTAGTGATTATTTACATGGAGTCTGGCTCTATACAGGCTAAAAGTAGTAATTATTTACATGGAGTCTGGCTCTATACACGCTAAAAGTCCTGATTATTTACATGGAGTCTGGCTCTATACACGCTAAAAGTAGTCATTATTTACATGGAGTCTGGTTCTATACATGCTAAAAGTAGTGATTATTTACATGGAGTCTGGCTCTATACACGCTAAAAGTAGTAATTATTTACATGGAGTCTGGTTCTATACATGCTAAAAGTAGTGATTATTTACATGGAGTCTGGCTCTATACACGCTAAAAGTAGTAATTATTTACATGGAGTCTGGCTCTATACACGCTAAAAGTCCTGATTATTTACATGGAGTCTGGCTCTATACACGCTAAAAGTAGTGATTATTTACATGGAGTCTGGCTCTATACACGCTAAAAGTCCTGATTATTTACATGGAGTCTGGCTCTATACACGCTAAAAGTACTGATTTACATGGAGTCTGGCTCTATACACGCTAAAAGTCCTGATTATTTACATGGAGTCTGGCTCTATACACGCTAAAAGTAGTGATTATTTACATGGAGTCTGGCTCTATACACGCTAAAAGTAGTGATTATTTACATGGAGTCTGGCTCTATACACGCTAAAAGTAGTGATTATTTACATGGAGTCTGGCTCTATACACGCTAAAAGTAGTAATTATTTACATGGAGTCTGGCTCTATACACGCTAAAAGTAGTAATTATTTACATGGAGTCTGGTGTAGTTGGGTGATGGTGATTTCGGGGCTGTTTCATGTTAAACAAAAAGGATCTTACTCTTTAACTAAAAGGTCTCTCTCTGTAGGGATCCTTTCATAATGTTGTCAGACACTCAGAATAATAATCTGAGCCTGTCGGCGGCAAAAACAGAACTTATAGTTGACGGAAACTGACGGTGCGCAATATAAGATTACATTGCAGCCCAGCTTCACGGCTGCCGGTTACAGCTTTCTCGCTCAATACTGGACCAACGTCAAAGATCTTTGTTCACATCGGTCACTAAGACACCAATGCATGAGAAAATAGTTAAAATCCAAGTTAAAAAAACAACAACAAAATTACAGTTTAAAATTCTGAATCTCCATTTTGAAAATCTAAAACTTCCCGATTGATCTTTCTAACCGAGAAAGATTAAAAGTTGAAAAACACACATTTGAGCGTTTCAGGATGAGGAATGATGTTTGACGCGTACATTTGACAGTGCACATGCACACACACACGGAGCTGCACCATGTGCACATGAAGCACAGACAGCCGGTCGTCCAGGAGACAGAAACAGGTCGACAGGAAGGGAAAGGGGAGAGCAGAAGAAAGAGAACAAGAGGAGACATTTTAATTAAGCAGTTGTGATGCTGAGCCACTAGGAGTCGCCGGTGTTACGGTGAGTCAGCGTGGCCACACAGCGGCCGTGCTGCCTGCACACCGACGCCACCCGGCTGCACAGCGAGACT
>CM042442.1:30027337-30056166 GCA_023631565.1 Gymnocephalus cernua | reverse complement strand
AACAGAGACATCCAGCCCAACATGAAACACCTGAAACAGAGACATCCAGCCCAACATGAAACATGCCAGTCTCTCTCCGAGGCGAACAAACCCCGCAGTGACCAACAAACCTTAGCTAAAAAACAGCTAACTGTAGCCGAATCCTTCGCTCAAGGCACCGCGAATGACAGGAAAGGGGCGCGGTGGAGAACAATCACCGAAGCGGTCGCTTTGCACATAGCCAAAGACATGGTACCCATATACACCGTGGAGAAGACGGTAAGTTGTCTGCCGTTTGTACTTATTGCTTTCCTTAATAAGTAGGGGGGGGAAATCGGGAAAAAAATTCGTAAATCGAATAAAAAAATAAATAAATTGGACATTTTATTTTTAGGCCATATCGCCCAGCCCTACTGGAAGGTAACGTTGGGGTTGAGGTGCCTTGCTCAAGGGCACCTCAGTGGTGGTAATGAGGGAGGGGACAAGCGCTGCTCTTTCACTTTCCACCACCCAGATTTTACCCTGTCGGTCTGGGGATTGAACCGACGACCTCCCGGTCACAACCTCGCTTCTCTTAACCTTCAGGCCACCCCTGCCCGACTATTGTCAGATTTACAACTCAATCATCAGTCCCTCCAGAAAAACGCGGCGTTTTTTTTGTGATTGTTGCCGGCAAAAATCCTTGATTATGCGGCACGTTTTCTTAAAAAATGTGATGGAATATGCGGGATATTTATGCCATTTTATGCGATGAAATTGCGGGAACTTGCAAAAAATTGCGGGAACTTGCAAAAATTGCGGGAACTTGCAAAATTGCGGGAACTTGCAAAAATTGCGGGAACTTGCAAAAATTGCGGGAACTTGCAAAAACTGCGGTTTGATGAAAAAGAGAAAAAAAAGTGATTCCCCCAACACCGTGTTCTCAGTAGGTGAAATTACATCACTTCATAACGTTCCCATGGCAACAGGGGAAAATGGCTGCTCTTGTGTGAAGTAAACGCAACATTTTTCAACTTTCTGCTGAGATATATGTGACTTTTTTGCAACGAAAATGCGGGGATTATGAAATCATGCAAACCCCGCATATTTTGCGCGGAAATCGGCAATTTATGCGGCGAAAGTGCGGCGTATTTGAACAAATGCGGCCCCCCTCCCGCATAAATATGCAGACTTTGGCTGATTATGCATTGAATTATGCGATCGCATAATCACGTTTTTCTGGAGGGACTGATCATGAATGTTTTACTTTGACTGAGTCAAACTGTGACAAAGAATCAAAGTAGTAGCAAGGTCATTTTTTTTCGTAGAACAAAAATCCACTTAGTTAGTCTTAAGTCAGGCGTGTCTTAGAGGGTTGAGGAGTTAAGCACCTGCACGCGCGCTGATACTGACGCACTGACCCGCTTTAAACTGTGTGTCGTCTAATCTCACTTCATTATGACCCGTTGACCAGCCGCCACGGTCGCTCCATCTTTTAACTCGCTTCAATCGGAACAAGAACTGGTTCTCCCTAGCATCTCAAGCACTTTAACTCTTGGTACTTTGGTAGTAAATTAGGGCGGCAACTAACGATGATCTTCATAGGCGATTAATCTGTTGATTTTTTGGATTAGTTGTTGTGTCTGTGTGTGTGTGTGTGTGTGTGTGGTGTGTGTGTGTGTGTTTAGTCTATAAAATGTCAGAAAATGTGGATCAGTGTTTCTCAAAAGCCCAAGACGACGTCCTCAAATGTCTTGTTTTTGTCCACAACTCAAAGATATTCAGTTTACTGACACAGAGGAGAGAAGAGACTAGAACATATTCATATTTAACAAGCTGACATCAGAGAAATTTTGAAGTTATGATCTGAGTACTTCTTCCACCACTGGCTGCTTCTTGCTTTACACCTGTGTGTGTGTGTGTGTGTGTGTGTGTGTGTGTGTGTGTGTGTGTGTGTGTGTGTGTGTGTGGTGTGGTGTTTGTGTATATATATATATATATATATATATATATATATATATATATATATATATATATATATATATATATATATATATATATATATATATATATATATATATATATATATATATGTGTGTGTGTGTGTGTGTGTGTGTGTGTGTGTGTGTGTGTGTGTGTGTGTGTGTGTGTGTGTGTGTGTGTGTGTATATATATATATATGTATGTGTGTGTGTGTGTGTGTGTGTGTACCTGCAGAATGAGGACGAAGTAGTCGACAGGTTTGCCTCTCTGGTAGATGAAGTGCTGCGGTGAGCGTTTGTCGTTCTCGTTGAACTTGAGTTCCTGGATGACGTCGGGGTGTCGGAGGATCCTCAGCAGGACCTTCTCTGTGACCTGGAACGGGCTGAACAGGTTGACCTCTGGAGGAGGAAACAAAAGACATCAAGCTCAGAAACTCGAGACGTGACTTGGACTCTAGCTCAGAAACTCGAGACGTGACTTGGACTCTAGCTCAGAGACTTGAGACGTGACTTGGACTCTAGCTCAGAAACTCGAGACGTGACTTGGACTCTAGCTCAGAAACTCGAGACGTGACTTGGACTCTAGCTCAGAGACTTGAGACGTGACTTGGACTCTAGCTCAGAGACTTGAGACGTGACTTGGACTCTAGCTCAGAGACTTGAGACGTGACTTGGACTCTAGCTCAGAAACTCGAGACGTGACTTGGACTCTAGCTCAGAAACTCGAGACGTGACTTGGACTCTAGCTCAGAGACTTGAGACGTGACTTGGACTCTAGCTCAGAGACTTGAGACGTGACTTGGACTCTAGCTCAGAGACTTGAGACGTGACTTGGACTCTAGCTCAGAGACTTGACTTGGACTCTAGCTCAGAGACTTGAGACGTGACTTGGACTCTAGCTCAGAGACTTGAGACGTGACTTGGACTCTAGCTCAGAGACTTGAGACGTGACTTGGACTCTAGCTCAGAAACTCGAGACGTGACTTGGACTCTAGCTCAGAAACTCGAGACGTGACTTGGACTCTAGCTCAGAGACTTGAGACGTGACTTGGACTCTAGCTCAGAGACTTGAGACGTGACTTGGACTCTAGCTCAGAGACTTGAGACGTGACTTGGACTCTAGCTCAGAGACTTGACTTGGACTCTAGCTCAGAAACTCGAGACGTGACTTGGACTCTAGCTCAGAAACTCGAGACGTGACTTGGACTCTAGCTCAGAGACTTGAGACGTGACTTGGACTCTAGCTCAGAGATTAGAGTAGGGTAGTTATGGTTTCTCTTTTCTTTTTCTGTAGGTTGTAAATGTTATTGTATAATACACGTTTACTTTTTTTATCCAAAACAATATGATTGTATTTATAATGTGTATTATTTGCGAGCGTCTGGACCCCTTTACACAAGCTGTTTTCAAGATCTTAAATGGGTTGTCGCCCTCTTATTTATCGGAGCTTTTACACGTCCACGCTCCCGTCAGAGCACTGAGGTCGTCCAATCAGATGCTCCTCGATGTGCCCAGATCCAGGTTAAAGAACAAAAGGTGACCGAGCCTTTTGATTGGCTGCTCCAAACCTCTGGAGTAGTTTACCTGTTCATATAAGAACAGCTCGGACCGTTGAAGCGTTGAAGTCCTTGCTTAAGACCCGTTATTATTCAGTGGCTTTCAATTCAAGTTGAGTTTTGATACCTTGACATTTTTTTATACTGTTGGTTATTTTCTATTGTTTATTGTTTGTGTATATTATCTGGATGATTTTCTATCTTTATTGTTGGAACTTGTTAGGCACTTTGGTCAACTAGAGTTGTTTTTAAACGAGCTATATGAATAAAATTGAACTGAACTGAAGCTTCCTTTCCCATATCTACATGATGTCTTATGATTGTACTTGTCTTTTAACTTTTGTGAATTAAGTGAACCTTGAACGTGAACGGTTGCCTGTAAGTTGTGATCTGTGCGGAGGGAAACCCACGAGGCAGCGAGTTCTGCCACAGTTATTCAATAAATGCGTGTTCTATTGCCTGAGTTGTTTACATAGATTACAAAGAAAACTGAATATATTTGTGTATTAAAAAGTAAGACGCAATAAAACCACAAAGATGAATGACTATTTAGGCCATAAATGCACACCAAGGTCCCTGTGTCTCTGTCCCCCAGTGACCGGTGTCAATTAATCTCTGTGACCAATGAATGACCCTTTGAGATTAGCCTCCTCCTCATCCTCATCCTCCTTCCTCCTCCTCCTTCCTTCCTTCCTTCCTTCCTCCTCCTCCTCCTTCCTTCCTCCTCCGAGCTCACCTGTAGCCAGGAAACGATGAGCCGCCAGCATGAGCTGAGGAGAGATCTTCACTTTACTGTCGGCGTTGTTCTTGAAGGCCGAGAAGTCGGGCTTGTTTTTATTGGGGTCCACCTTCTTCCTGTTTCTGTTGTCAGCTGTAATGGGAGGGGGTGGGGGGGGGGGGGGGGGGGGGGGGGGGGGGGGGCAGAAAAGTGGATGGAGATGGACAAGTTTCATTCACAAAAGAGTTACTGATTCACAACAAATGTTGTCGTTGATGTTTGGTGTGTGTGTGTGTGTGTGTGTGTGTGTGTGTGTGTGTGTGTGTGTGTGTGTGTGTGTGTGTGTGTATGTGTGTGTGTGTGTGCGTGTGTGTGTGTGTGCAAGGGCGTTTCTTTGGGTTCAACATTGGGGGGGGTTGAGATCTCCAGCATATCAAACTCATTATCTGCATTCTGGTGAATCTTTCTGCAACAATTGGTGCAAATGTCTTTATGTAAAAGGAATTTATTATTATTCTATATTTTGGGGGGAAAGGGGGGGGTTGCACCTGTAAATTACACCTATGTGTATGGGCAACTGCTGACTCACTGTAAAGGTCGGACTCGTCCAGGATCTCTGACTTGATGATCTCCTCGATGACGTCCTCCAACGTGACCAATCCCAGCACTTCGTAGAAGGGATCGCCCTCCCCCTCGTTGTTCACCTTCTGGACGATGGCCAGGTGGGATTTACCTGGAGAGGAGCAGCGAGCGAGCGAGAGAGAGAGAGAGAGCGAGAGAGAGAGATCAGCTGTTGGGTTACAACCAGGATGCATGAGTGCACCGCTGAAACATAAGCATTTTATATCCCCAAGAAATTAACTGTCAGGAAAGTAGGGCAGCATCAAAGTTTCAGTAGCTGCTGCCTCCTAAACTTCAGCGGCTGGCCTTCAAACACATTCGGCTACAGTGAAAACATCCTTTCTTGTTTTTCTATTTTGGCGCTGCAGTGACGCTGCTCTTCAGTGGATTTATCCTGCCGACTGCTGGGAGGACAGATTGGGGCCTTAATATAGCCCAGACTGCACTAAGAGCTTTGCAGAAAAAAAGAGCTGGAAGAACTGCCAACACAGAGATAAAGAGGGGAGAGAGAGAGAGAGAGAGAGAGAGAGAGAGAGAGAGAGAGAGAGAGAGAGAGAGGAGAGAGAGAGAGAGAGAGAGACACACAGAGAGAGAGAGAGAGAGAGAGAGAGACAGACAGGCTGAGAAGAATGAGAAACATATTATCCTCTCATTAAAATACATATAGGACCGTTTTGCTTGCTTGTCTGCAGCACAGTGTGCTCACAAACAGACCTCACTGTCTGGTGACTTTGAAGAGAGCAGAGAGTTATATAACGGCTTGTAACGGGCTGTCAGACAGCAAGGTAAAGCTGTGGTATTTAAATATAGCGTATCTGCTGCAACAAAAGGACAACAAACATGTCGACCGCACCGGCAGCTGCTGTGCAATTCATCAGAAGGCTTTGGCTTTAAATACTTCAGACAAGGCCCAAAAAAAGAAGTGCTGAATGCAAAATATGTGCATTCTAGCTCAGAGACTCGAGACGTGACTTGGACTCTAGATCAGAGACTTGAGACGTGACTTGGACTCTAGCTCAGAGACTCAAGACGTGACTTGGACTCTAGCTCAGAGACTCAAGACGTGACTTGGACTCTAGATCAGAGACTCAAGACGTGACTTGGACTCTAGCTCAGAGCCTTGAGACGTGACTTGGACTCTAGCTCAGAGACTCAAGACGTGACTTGGACTCTAGCTCAGAGACTCAAGACGTGACTTGGACTCTAGATCAGAGACTCAAGACGTGACTTGGACTCTAGATCAGAGACTCGAGACGTGACTTGGGACTCTAGCTCAGAGACTTGAGACGTGACTTGGACTCTAGCTCAGAGACTCAAGACGTGACTTGGACTCTAGATCAGAGACTCAAGACGTGACTTGGACTCTAGATCAGAGACTCGAGACGTGACTTGGACTCTAGCTCAGAGACTCGAGACGTGACTTGGACTCTAGCTCAGAGACTTATACTTATACTATTTGGCTACGTACGTACAAACCTACGCCGGACCCTACGCTGTAGCCTGACGCGCTCCTCTCTAAAAAAAAATGTAACTACACGTCGCACCTCGCTCGGCCGTGGCTTGGTAGCGTTGCAAATCAAATAAAACTTCACAGCATTTTATTTGTAAATGCTGCACATGAGATGTTTTCTTCATTTTCTTGTGCTTCGTCTCTTCGCTTGCGTTTTCTTACGTTGCAGCGAGTCGAGCTCTCGGCGCCACCGGACCAATCCGAACAAAGCTGAGTCTGAGTCATCCTGCATACCGACATCAGCCGCTGTCACCACCCAACACAGAGCCAGGCCTGTTGGCCTTGTGCTGGTGTGGGCAGTCAGCAGCACAGTGTCGTAGCCAAACAGCCGCTGACATGATGACTCACGTCTTACATCATCATCATCATCATCTGCTGCTCTGACAGCAGAACACGCTGACCTCTAAACTCTCTCAGTCCCCCACAGGAAGGTCAGACGACGCTGTCAAAATGCAGAACAGCTTTTGCAATTTGCATTCTTTTATTTGTGCAATTCCCTTACAATGCGCAAATTTATTTTATAATGGTTGCACGTGCAATAGTCAACTATATCAGGGCCTGTGCAATATCCTCTCAACTAGTGGATGATCTCCATTTATTTTTCTTTCCCTAAAGTACATTGTTGGCAGGTATATATTGTCATGTGCTGTACTGTCTGTGACAAACTGTATGATTGATAATGAATGCATGTGTTTATATGCAGCTGTTGTCAGCGCCTCTTGCCCAAGACAAATTTCCTACAGGACAATAAAGTTTACCTTACCGTATCTTATCAGTGTCTCGCACACATAGGTTCTACTTGGGCACACCGCCCAGGTAAATTGAGAGTCTCAATTTACCTGGGCGGCGAAAATACTGAGCACCCACGTGTGCCAGACTGCCGGGAGGCTACATTCATTTCAAATGAAACACTGCAGTTGGTGCTGAGTGGAGCGTCTGTCATTGCGTGATTGGTTATGTCGCTGACAGTCCCCCTGCTCCATATCCTATCCACCAATCACAGCGTCTCTCGGATGCAAACGCCTCTTTAGTGACCCCCCCCCCCCTCCTCCATCCCCCCACTATACAGTGCGTGCATGTGCATTAGGTAATCAGAGTGAGACTAAAATGGACCGATTTGTTATTGAAAAAGCAGAACCGAATGATGCAAGTGCATCGACATGCAGAGAGTTCCAGCAGTGGCCCGTCAGAAGCAGATAACAACAGTGAAGACAGGAGCTACAGCCAAGATGGACGACATAAGGGAAGCACATATCAGGCGAGAATTCCCCTTTAATGTAAAGCCCAATAGTTTGTGTGATCAACAGAATCATGGATGGAATCGCGAAAATGAGAATTAAAAAAAAAAGCTGTAAGACATATTCCACAGAGCCGAACATTAAAAGGTATAGTGGAGGATTTTCCCAAATTTTAGAAAAGAACCGCCCTCTCCACTTTTTGAAACCTGCTCCCGAGAGGGAACGTCTATTAAACGCGTGCACGAGAGAGCGTGCACGAGCCTAGTCCTCCTCGTGCACGCTCTGTTTACAAGTTGCTGTCGGCATGGCTCTACAAGCCGACTTTCCAAAAGAAGATTTGCACTTTTTCCACTATGTCAGACTCGCCACCGGTAAGTGGAAATCTATTTAGGACAAGCATCTCTATAGCTAACGTTAGCACGCTACAGGCCAACAAACAAGCTATCGCCTAGCAGCTAAGTTGTTGTTGTTTTTTATTGCTGGTGCGTTTAGAGCTTTCAAGAAGAGAGTCTTGTGGGATCTGATAATGACTACGAGCCCGTGCCCTGTTCATCCCGACCAAGATCCAGGGGGGCGCCTAGAGGCCGAGGGAGACGAGGTCAGGGCGGGGGCACAAGAGCCAGCACCAGCCGAGAGCGGGGAGAAGGCGGTCGTGAGAGAGGGGGGAGGCAGCGGTCGGGCTAGAGGTCGTTGCCGTCTGCTCGCTGACCTGTCACGGCACGTACGACGGCCTTACGTAAACATATCAGCAGAATGATTGACAACTAGGAGGACCAATAGTCTTGATGATCCACCCGGAAAAAGAAAATTCTCCACTATACCTTTAAGTCAGCGCTAAAAGCTAACTGGACATTTGAAAACAGGACTATGTCTAAGTTTCAAACTGAGCGCTCCACTGTAACTGTAAAAAACTTCTAAAAAAATACATTATGAACTAATTCCCAGTGGCTTAGGCCTGGTGGGCCGTGAGATTTATAACACAGAACAGATGCATTTATAAGCTCAGCTTTATACATCTGATACAGATTATCAAGCTGCTGTGTTTAATGAACAAGTGTGAAGAAGAAGCATTTTGATATCTTGAAATAGCGTTATCGTTATCATCAGAATAAACTTTAATTCCCTGCAGTGCTCCGATGTTATGACATCAGCTTCGTATTCAAGGTGTGGATGTCAGCGCTGAGATTTCCAGCACTAATCCAGTGCGCCTGAACGTGCACATTTTCATCCCATCAAACGCGTCAACGCGGCAGCTGATTTCACCGATTAGTTCTTCATGTCAGAGTGAAATCCGCTGCCGCTGTGTCGACAGGGGATAAAAACCTGCAGCCAGACGAGGTCAAACTCTGATGCAGCCAATAAATTAAATAGCTAGGGCTGCGACGGACGAGTCATTTCATCGGCCATTAATCTGTCCATTATTTTCTCAATCAAATCTATTAGTTGTGTCTTCTATAAAATGTTAGAAAATGGTGAAAAATGTCCAAGACGACGTCATCGAATGTCTTGTTTTTGTCCACAACTCAAAGATATTCAGTTTACTGTCCCAGAGGAGAGAAGAAACTAGAACAATATTCACATTTAACAAGCTGACGTCAGAGAAGTGATTAATACAATAGGTAACAACTAGTAACGATTAATGTTTGCAGCTCTATACGTAAGGAAACAATAAACATTAATATAGTTAAGTGGCTGTGGGACCATTTGTGTTAAGTAAAACTACGTGATAGACGCAGAAAAACTTTTGAAAATGAAATACGGAGAATGAATCGGGCAAGTGAAAAAAAATTATACTTGCCAGAAGTACATTTTGACTGGCCCCTATACAAATGTTTCAAATAACGACAAAGCCCTCTTAGCTGCCTTGCAAGTGTGTTGCTTTGCTGTGATTGGTCAGGACGTGTGTGTGTTCAGACTGACTGACGCTGTGTTGCTGCGCTGCGATTGGTCAGGACGTGTGTTCAGACTGACTGACGCTGTGTTGCTGCGCTGCGATTGGTCAGGACGTGTGTGTGTTCAGACTGACTGACGCTGTGTTGCTGCGACTGGTCAGGACGCGTGTTCAGACTGACGCTGTGTTGCTGCGCTGTGATTGGTCAGGACGCGTGTTCAGACTGACGCTGTGTTGCTGCGCTGTGATTGGTCAGGACGCGTGTTCAGACTGACTGACACTGTGTTGTGTTGCTGTGCTGTGATTGGTCAGGACGCGTATTCAGACTGAATGACGCTGTGTTGTGTTGCTACGCTGTGATTGGTCAGGACGTGTGTGTGTTCAGACTGACTGACGCTGTGTTGCTGCGACTGGTCAGGACGCGTGTTCAGACTGACGCTGTGTTGCTGCGCTGTGATTGGTCAGGACGCGTGTTCAGACTGACGCTGTGTTGCTGCGCTGTGATTGGTCAGGACGCGTGTTCAGACTGACCGACGCTGTGTTGTGTTGCTGTGCTGTGATTGGTCAGGACGCGTATTCAGACTGAATGACGCTGTGTTGTGTTGCTGTGCTGTGATTGGTCAGGACGTGTGTGTGTTCAGACTGACTGACGTTGTGTTGCTGCGCTGTGATTGGTCAGGACGCGTGTTCAGACTGACTGACACTGTGTTGTGTTGCTGTGCTGTGATTGGTCAGGACGCGTATTCAGACTGAATGACACTGTGTTGTGTTGCTACGCTGTGATTGGTCAGGACGTGTGTGTGTTCAGACTGACTGACGCTGTGTTGCTGCGACTGGTCAGGACGCGTGTTCAGACTGACGCTGTGTTGCTGCGCTGTGATTGGTCAGGACGCGTGTTCAGACTGACGCTGTGTTGCTGCGCTGTGATTGGTCAGGACGCGTGTTCAGACTGACCGACGCTGTGTTGTGTTGCTGTGCTGTGATTGGTCAGGACGCGTATTCAGACTGAATGACGCTGTGTTGTGTTGCTGTGCTGTGATTGGTCAGGACGTGTGTGTGTTCAGACTGACTGACGTTGTGTTGCTGCGCTGTGATTGGTCAGGACGCGTGTTCAGACTGACTGACACTGTGTTGTGTTGCTGTGCTGTGATTGGTCAGGACGCGTATTCAGACTGAATGACGCTGTGTTGTGTTGCTACGCTGTGATTGGTCAGGACGCGTGTGTGTTCAGACTGACTGACGCTGTGTTGCTGCGCTGTGATTGGTCAGGACGCGTGTGTGTTCAGACTGACTGACGCTGTGTTGCTGCGCTGTGATTGGTCAGGACGTGTGTGTGTTCAGACTGACTGACGCTGTGTTGCTGCGCTGTGATTGGTCAGGACGTGTGTGTGTGTTCAGACTGACTGACGCTGTGATGCTGCGCTGTGATTGGTCAGGACGCGTGTTCAGAATGAATTACTGGCCCCTATACAAAGTGTTTCAGCTAACGACAAAGCCCTCTTAGCTGCCTTGCAAGCGAGATGCTGCTTCCTTTTATCACGGCACACGGCGTTCGTCTTCTGAATGAAGACGCTCCTTTAAAAGAATAATTTGATCTGCCTTGGACTCGAACTTGCGGCAAACTTTGCATAACAATGTAGTTGTTTCATGGACACGTAAAACACTTTTTTTTACTTTAGCTCGTACGCAGCCAACATCTTATTCTAACAAGACAGACGCCACTTATGCGTCACAAGTGCAACTCAACTCTTGATTGGTTCAAAATCAAAATTATTCAACAAGCATATTCTCCGACGTGGCCATGGCGAGGGGGGAGGGGGGGGGGAGAACGATAACGTAATTTATTATACGATGATGATGATGATGATGATGATGATTGGGAAAAAATATCAAACTTCTATTATTGCCTGAACGGGCCAGCGGGTTGTTCCATTTACTTGCCCGAGGTGGCGTTTAACTTGCCCCGGGCCAGTTCCAGCGTCTCGGTGCGGAGCGTCTGAAAGCAGCATCAGCATAAGTTTGTTTGTCTGAAAGCTGCAGCCATCACTGCATCCACACACAGTCTTCCTGTCCTCCCTCCCTCCCTCCCTCCCCCAGCAGGCTCTCTCTGTATTGATCAGATCTATTGACGAGGCGTTAAACCTTTATTGTTGAACCCTGAGCGCTGACAATAACTGATGACAACATCCTGTTTCAGAACATGTGGATCGCCAGGAGCACAACTGGATGAAATGTGCTTATTGGTGGATATTTGTTGCACTGTGCTTAAATGTAGGCTGCGATGTTCCAGTCGTCAATAGATCTGATCAATACAGAGAGAGCCTGCTGGGGGAGGGAGGGAGGGAGGGAGGGAGGGAGGGAGGGAGGACAGGAAGACTGTGTGTGGATGCAGTGATGGCTGCAGATTTCACACAAACAAACTTATGCTGATGCTGCTTTCAGACGCTCCGCACCGAGACGCTGGAACAGCTTTCCGGTGGATCTGAGAGGAACTGGAAATATTGATACGTTTAAACGCAGACTAAAAACCTGTCTGATCATTTTATGATTTTAGTGTTTATACTTATATATCGGGATGTAACGATGCATCGTGAATCGGTTAGAAATCAATATAAATGTGTAAAGATTACAACCGGCTGAGATAAAAAGAAAAAGGAATCGCTAAACGGCCTAGACGTTTATCTACTTTAGATTTCACTTGTTTGACTTCAGACGTCAGGAAGTCTTCTTAGTTTATTTATTTGAAGAGATTTTTTTCTATTTATTTTGTTATTTTGATGTTGTCTTAGAAATCTAATTATTAATTCTTTGTTTTATTTTTGTTATTAAAAGATAAAATACCATCTCAGTTGCACTTTTTATACGAGGACACGTCCGCTGTTTGGTCACAGTTTATAGAAATAAAGAAACATTTGTCTGCAGCTCATTCTGTATAAAACAAATCCCGAGAAAATCGTATCGTGAGCGTAAAATCGTGAATCCTATCGACAGTAAACTGAATATCTTTGAGTTGTGGACAAAACAAGACGTTTGAGGACGTCATCTTGGGCTATTTGGAAACACTGATCCACATTTTCTGACATTTTATAGACCAAACACACACACACACACACACACAACCAGACACACACGCACACACACACACACACACACACAACCAGACACACACACACACACACACACACACACACAACCAGACACACACGCACACACACACACACAACCAGACACACACACACACAACCAGACACACACACACACACACACACACACACACACACACAACCAGACACACACGCACACACACAACCAGACACACACACACACACACACACACACACACACACACACACACACACCAGACACACAACCAGACACGCACGCACGCGCACACACACACACACACACACGCACGCGCACACACACACACACACACACACACACACACACATATATACACACACACACACACACAGGCATATACACACACACACACACACACACACACACAGGCATATATACACACACACAGACATATACACACACACACACACACACAACCACAGACACACACACACACACACACACACACACACAGACAACCACAGACACACACACACACACACAGACAGACACACACACACACACACACACACACACACACACACACAGACAACCACAGACACACACAGACACACACACACACACTCCCCCCCCCCCCCCCCCCCTACCTTTCTTGAACTCCTCCAGCATGGCGTCCAGCTTTGTGTCGTGAAACACAAAGTGCACCGGGTGGTTGTAGAACTTGGTGATGGTCTTTAGGGTGGTGCAGTCGTCCGGGTCCACAAACGCCAGGTCCTTCACGTACAGGATGTCCACGATGTTGGACCTCTCGTCGTCGTACACGGGTATGCGTGTGTACCCGCTCTCCATGATCTCAGACATGGTGTTGAAGTCCAGGACGGCGTCCGCCTGGATCATGAAGCAGTGGTCTGTGGGCGTCATCACGTCCTCCACCGTTTTGTTCCGGAGCTCCAGGGCGCCCTGGATCATGTTCAGCTCCTCTTTCACCAGGTCGTTGTAGGGCTCCGTCACCTTCAGGGGCGGTGGAACAAGTATTTTAGTACTTTAGTACTTAAAGTGCTCATATTATGCTCATTTTCAGGTTCATACTTGTATTTAGAGATTATTATCAGAATAGGTTTACATGGTTTCATTTTCAGAAAACACCATATTTTTGTTGTAGTGCACATTGCTGCAGCTCCTCTTTTCACCCTGTGTGTTGAGCTCTGTGTTTTAGCTACAGCGTGAGACATCTCACTTCTGTTCCATCTTTGTTGGGAGTCGCACATGCTCAGTACCTAGGTAAGGACTACTAGCCAGTCAGAAGCAGAGTATGAGGGCGTGTGTAACACCACTTGAGCCACGATGAAATGTTGTTTTGTGTATATGGTTGAAATAACAATAAAAGCATAAAACAGCTTTAACACCGGCAGCAGCGCCGCTAGTTAGCTTAGCGTAGTGAATGAAAACCTATATGGAATCCTATGTTGTCGGTTAGCATGTTGTGAGTAAAAGTGTGCCAACAAAAGACAAAAAAAACAACCTAATTACATGCACTGAGACAAATAAATGTGTTGGCCCACCTATCTACAGCTAGAGGAGACCTCACCTATCTACAGCTAGAGGAGACCCACCTATCTACAGCTAGAGGAGACCTCACCTATCTACAGCTAGAGGAGACCCACCTATCTACAGCTAGAGGAGACCTCACCTATCTACAGCTAGAGGAGACCCACCTATCTACAGCTAGAGGAGACCTCACCTATCTACAGCTAGAGGAGACCCCACCTATCTACAGCTAGAGGAGACCTCACCTATCTACAGCTAGAGGAGACCCACCTATCTACAGCTAGAGGAGACCCACCTATCTACAGCTAGAGGAGACCTCACCTATCTACAGCTAGAGGAGACCCACCTATCTACAGCTAGAGGAGACCTCACCTATCTACAGCTAGAGGAGACCTCACCTATCTACAGCTAGAGGAGACCCACCTATCTACAGCTAGAGGAGACCTCACCTATCTACAGCTAGAGGAGACCCACCTATCTACAGCTAGAGGAGACCTCACCTATCTACAGCTAGAGGAGACCCACCTATCTACAGCTAGAGGAGACCTCACCTATCTACAGCTAGAGGAGACCCCACCTATCTACAGCTAGAGGAGACCTCACCTATCTACAGCTAGAGGAGACCCACCTATCTACAGCTAGAGGAGACCCACCTATCTACAGCTAGAGGAGACCTCACCTATCTACAGCTAGAGGAGACCCCACCTATCTACAGCTAGAGGAGACCCCACCTATCTACAGCTAGAGGAGACCCCACCTATCTACAGCTAGAGGAGACCTCACCTATCTACAGCTAGAGGAGACCCACCTATCTACAGCTAGAGGAGACCTCACCTATCTACAGCTAGAGGAGACCTCACCTATCTACAGCTAGAGGAGACCCCACCTATCTACAGCTAGAGGAGACCCCACCTATCTACAGCTAGGAGACCCCACCTATCTACAGCTAGAGGAGACCCCACCTATCTACAGCTAGAGGAGACCCACCTATCTACAGCTAGAGGAGACCCCACCTATCTACAGCTAGAGGAGACCCCACCTATCTACAGCTAGAGGAGACCCACCTATCTACAGCTAGAGGAGACCTCACCTATCTACAGCTAGAGGAGACCCCACCTATCTACAGCTAGAGGAGACCCCACCTATCTACAGCTAGAGGAGACCTCACCTATCTACAGCTAGAGGAGACCCCACCTATCTACAGCTAGAGGAGACCCCACCTATCTACAGCTAGAGGAGACCCCACCTATCTACAGCTAGAGGAGACCCACCTATCTACAGCTAGAGGAGACCCCACCTATCTACAGCTAGAGGAGACCCACCTATCTACAGCTAGAGGAGACCTCACCTATCTACAGCTAGAGGAGACCCCACCTATCTACAGCTAGAGGAGACCCCACCTATCTACAGCTAGAGGAGACCCCACCTATCTACAGCTAGAGGAGACCCCACCTATCTACAGCTAGAGGAGACCCCACCTATCTACAGCTAGAGGAGACCCCACCTATCTACAGCTAGAGGAGACCCCACCTATCTACAGCTAGAGGAGACCCCACCTATCTACAGCTAGAGGAGACCCCACCTATCTACAGCTAGAGGAGACCCCCACCTATCTACAGCTAGAGGAGACCCCACCTATCTACAGCTAGAGGAGACCCCACCTATCTACATCTAGAGGAGACCCCACCTATCTACAGCTAGAGGAGACCCTACCTATCTACAGCTAGAGGAGACCCCACCTATCTACAGCTAGAGGAGACCCCACCTATCTACAGCTAGAGGAGACCCACCTATCTACAGCTAGAGGAGACCTCACCTATCTACAGCTAGAGGAGACCTCACCTATCTACAGCTAGAGGAGACCCCACCTATCTACAGCTAGAGGAGACCCACCTATCTACAGCTAGAGGAGACCCACCTATCTACAGCTAGAGGAGACCTCACCTATCTACAGCTAGAGGAGACCGTGATAAGCCCTATTTCAACAAACGGTGGCGTGTCCCTTTAACTTTTTTGCCCACCAGCCAAAAGCCTAGCAGTGAATGTTCAAACTAGAGCTGGGCAATATATTGATATCGTGATACAAGACTAGATATCTTCTTAGATTTTGGATATCGTCATAACGTGATATGACATAAGTGACTTTACCTGGTTTTAAAGGCTGCATTGCAGTAAAGTTACGGTATGTACTTTTCCCGAACTTACCAGACTAGCTCTTCTATTATTTGTACCTTTACTTAGTCATTATATCAACATTACTGAAGATTATTATCTAAAATGTCATTGTGAAGATAGTTTGTTAAAATATTTTTGTTAAAGTACCACTTGTCAACCCTATATCGCTGCAGAGGTATTAGGACAAGAATATCGCGATATCTGATTTTCTCCATATCGCCCAGCCTTGGTTCAAACTTTACCAGCCAATCAATAGATAACCATGGATACCAGCCACTTAATTGCCTATTGTACCAGCATTTGGCTGGTAGATGGGGCTAATTTTGGACCCTGCTGCCTATTTGAGTAGATGTACTTGATGTCCACCACCACTGACCTTCAGCATCCCCACCAGCTTCTCCCGGTTGTACACGATGCCTATCTCCTCGCCGAGCATGAAATCCAGCAGCTTGCTGACGGGGAAGGACACCGGGAACGTCAAGAACATGAAGAACTTCGTCACCATGATGGTGTCGGCTCCGACGGCGAGTCCGTGGCGAGAGCACAGCGCCTGGGGGACGATCTCCCCGAAGATCACGATCCCGACGGTCGAAGCCACGACGGCTCCCAAACCGGAGCCGGTGAGGTCGTCGAGGAGGATGGTGAGGGTGGTGTTCACCAGGACGTTGCCTAGCAGCAGAGAACAGAGAAGATAGTTCCCTTTGCTGCGGATTGGTTCTATTTTTCGTGCGTATTTCTTCTCCTTCTCGGTGCCGCAGCTCTGCACGATGCGCAGCTCCATGGGGTCCAGCGCCATCAGCCCGAGGTTCAGCCCGCTGAACATGCCAGAGAGCACGAGCAGGCAGGCGATGAGGATGGCCTGAAGCCAGATGGGGCAGCAGGGACTTCTTCTCCTCCAGCACCAGCAGCCTGCCATCACTGTCCCCCAGCAGCACCCACCTGCTCCCGTCCGCGCTCCGCGTGCACAGGGCGTACTCCTTCCTTGGCTCGCTCTTGCGCAGCGGCTTAACGTGAACGGTGAGGAGCCCCGACGTGCCTCGACTGCTGACGTTCATGAAGGTCCCGACGCTGATGTCCTTCGTGAAATCAACACAAGTCCTATCCGGCGCCTCCATCATGCCGCTGCCGCTCCCCCTCGCCGCCGCTACCGCCTCCTCTTCCTCACCTTCGCCCCCTTCGCCGCTGTCCGTCAGCTCAGTGAAGCGAATTTGCGTCCAGGCGCCCGAGTGGAGCTGCACCCCGTAAAACCGGAGCTGCACGGAGCTCTCCTCAGTCACCTGGATGACACCTTCGTCATTGGTGCTGGACGGCTTGTCGCTCCTCTCCAGCCGCATGCCGAGCACCTGGCTGCCGCCTCCGCCTCCGCCGCCCCCGGACGACGCCGCCGCCGCCGCCGTGGTCTCTGTGCGGCCACCGACTGCGCTCCACAGGAATATAATGACAGTGAGAATGTAACCCTGCTGCCCGCTCCATTCTGTCGCCATGTTTGTTTCACTGCTCGGCGACCCGGGGGCTGACGTCATTTACTCATGTCCGAGATGCTCCGCCCCCGCTGCCCCATCACACTCTCTCACACACACACACACACACACCGTTATCACCGCCTACCGGACAGCGATAGGTAGAGATAATAAACAAACTCCTCTCTATCTCTCTATCTCTCTCTCTCTCAATTCAATTCAATTCAATGAGGCTTTATTAGCATGACCGTAATGACATACAGTATTGCCAAAGCACATAAACACCGATGGATGCAACAACATGAAAACAACTCTCTCTCTCTCTCTCTCTCTCTCTGTCTCTCTCTCTCTCTCTCTCTCTCTCTCTCTCTCTCCTCTCTCTCTCTCTCACTCTCTCTCTCTCTCCTCTCTCTCTCTCTCTCTCTCTCTGTCTCTCTCTCTCTGTGTCTCTCTCTCTGTCTCTCTCTCTCTCTGTGTGTGTGTCTCTCTCTCTCTGTCTCTCTCTCTCTGTCTCTCTCTCTCTCTCTCTCTCTCTCTCAGGAATATTTAAAGTTTTTTTGCAAAATGTCAAATTTTTAGGTCCAAGTTGAAGACATTTTCAGGAGCTTTTTTTGATGCAGCTACGTCTCTTGATATCTAACTCTCTCTCTCTTTCCGTCTCTTTCACTCTCTAAATCCCTTTTTCTTATCTCTGTTTTTGTCCGCTTTTTTCAATCACCACAGCACTTTGAATTGCATTTTCTTATGTTTCTCCCTCTCTCGCCCTCCTCTCTTTCTTTCTTTCTATTTCCTCCTTTTTCTCTCTCTAACTTCATTCTCTCTCTATTTCCTCCTGTCTCTCTCCCTCTCTCACACACACACACACACACACACACACACACATACACACACACACACACACACACACACACACACACACACAAACAGTGTATAATCTGTTATTGTGATGCTCTATGCAGCAACATCCCCACATTTTGCAACCTGCATCACTCTTCCTTCCCTCGTCTCTGAGGCTCGGGGCAATGCGGCACACAGCTGCTGCTGCTGCTTTTTGTATCGGGAGCCAGCTGCTGTTATGTAAAGGCACATGGCCTCTGTGCACCCCCATCACCCCCCCCCCCCCCCCACACACACACACACACACACGCACACACACACACACTTCTCTCCCCCCCTCCCCCTCTCCTGCACCATCCCTCTGGCACCGAGCCCGGCCTGCTGGATGGATGCGGGGAGGCTGTCTAACAATAATCATAATAATAAAAAGATACATATTTTACTGTATCAGTTATTTGAGGGTTACTTTTCCTTTTTCTGTCTTCCTTCCCTTTATTTTAAAATTGTTTTTTATTTAATGTCTCCTAAATGTATCGTTGTTGTTGTTAAATAAATCAAAAGTATGGTTAATAATAAAATAAACAACTTCAATCATGGTTGCTCAAATACACAAACTCTCGGCCTTTTCCATCAAATCCCCACATTAAACTCTTTCATTTTCTTATTTGAATCATTCTTAACCATCTGAATAATTAGCTCCTAATATTTAGTTATGTAATACAACATAAAGCCTCCCTCATGCCACCTGGTGGTCAAACGCTGCGGAGAAATCACTTGGTACTTCTCCCCAAATGATACTACCAGTAAGTATTTCTTAGCATTGTATGTTTGTTTATTTTTATTGTAAATGAATAAGACTTTAGATGATAATATAAACGTTACACATCCACTTCTCACCCTCTTTTGTCCCGATAATAACTCATATTGTGCATGAACTCAATAGCCGACATTTAAACTGTACATGTCAACGAATATTCTTATTTATATATTATTATCGTCTCCTACCACTTAAACATAGATCCCATTTGTCAGCATTATTATTATTATTATTTATTATATATTGTAGTATACATATTTTTTTGACATATTTCTTATTTCTATATATTGTTGACACATATAAGATTATTATCAACATCTGTTGTTTCCGGTCATTTTACAATTATGTATAATGTCTAATAAATGCAAACAATATGAGCAGAATAGAAACGTAACTTTGCTCCTTCCGTCCTTCCAGTCTGTGTGTCGTCCTTCTTCTACGTTCAGCTGCTTTCACGTAGAGCTGCAAAGATCAGTCGATTAGTTGTCAACTTTTAAATTAATCAGCAACTATTTTGATAATCGATGAATCGGTTTTGATAGGATATATTTTATTGTAATTTAGCATGTAGTTAGTTCAAGTGTGTGCATTTAAGCTCTAGCACTTCCAGCTATTTTGAGAAATGCCTTGAGCATCAGGTAACCGAGTCAAACAGGAAAATATCTTTCTATAGCAATTCTATTCACAGAGAGCGCCCTAAAAGGTATTGTCTGAGGGCTGTAGGATGACAAGTCAGCTCAAGTTATTTAGGTTGAAGGACAAAAGCGTGTATATAAGACCTCTCGCCACAGACAGAATTTAGGACATCTTTGGTGCCCACGCTGTGGACATCTTCAGATGGTCTCATGTCATGACAGATTTGTTCTTTGTTAATAAAGCTCCACTTGAATTCCAGATCACCTGATTCCTTCATCTGTTGCGGTCTCCTGACTCACTTCCGAACCTTCAGGTTTGAGTCATTTTTTTTATGAAAAAAAGTAAAGAATTCTCTGATTCCATCTTTTTATACGTGAATATGTTCTAGTTTCTTCTCTCCTCTGTGACAGTAAACTGAATATCTTTGAGTTGTGGACAAAACGAGACATTTGAGGACGTCGTCTTGGGCTTTTTTGGGAAACACTGATCCACATTTTTCACCATTTTCTGACATTTTAGAGACCAAACAACTGATCTACTCATCCAGAAAATAATCAACAGATTAATCGACAATGAAAATAATCGTTAGTTGCAGCCTAGTCTCGCTTTGCCAGACCTTCCTCCACAGCGCTGCGGAGGAGGGTCTGGCTAGTCCACACGGCATTCTGGGATGGGAGATAAACGTGCTCTGGTTTATTGGCATTTCTTTAAACCAATCACAATTTTCATGGGCGGCGCTAAGATCGGGACGGAGCAGCGGTGCCTCTGCAAAATAGCCTCTGGAAGGAACTTGTTTTGGTGGAACATAGTTTGGGAGTCCCTTTTTTCTCCTCCTCTTTCCTCATGTTATGCTGTATTTTCCTTACTTGTAATGTGGTTTCTGTAGCACTTTGAGATTCTTTTATGAAAAGGGCTTGAGCCCCCCTAAAAAGAGTCTAAAATCGCCCATGCATAGCTCAACCAGGTGAGCTACCCAGGCGCCCAAATAATCCTGAACTGTTAAAGTTAACTGGTTCGAAATGTTGGTGAAACAAGTTTTTCTAAAAAAAAATAAAAATAATAATATTCATGATCTTCTTTGTTGTCCTGAATTGTCACAAATTGTAAATCTTTACACATCACATGGACTATCTAACAACAACAACCACGCCTCTTTTCTGCTCCATGTGAACACGTTGATTTTGCTGTCCACGATTGGTCCGTCACAGAGGGATCTGTGTTCTGGGTCGGTCTCCTGGGCTGCGTGGGCTCTGCGTCTGTCCGTCTGGAGGAGGAAGAACCTCCACTTTGTAGCTCACCCTCTTGGACTGCAGGATGCTGTAGCTGTTGTCGAAACACAGCACGTCTGCACAAAATGAAGAACACGACAGTTAAAGTGACTACATGTAACTTTTTTTTTTAACCCTCCTTTTGTTCCTCGAGTCAAATTTGACCCATTTTCACAAAGTTTCTATATCAGAAATTTGTTTTGTTTTTTTAACCAAATTGTCAAAAAAAACGATAACGTGGATGGTTCTGTACAACAATCTTCACAAGTAAATAATCAGTTCACTACTTTTATTGAATTTGGGTGTTTTATTCAATTTTATAACATTTGGAGAAAAAATAAAAGATAAAACAACATTAAAAAAAGTGACAAAAATGTTGCGGAAAGCGACAAAAGTGTCGAAAAAGACAATCCAAATGTTGAAAAAAAGGGGTATTCTAATTAAATGCTAGAATAATTTAAGCCATTATCAGCTCTCAGGCAAATTATGTTTTCCAATTTTTTCAAATTCATCTCCCTGCCCCTTGTAAACTCTATTTCCACAGTGCCTATTTTATTTTTTAAACAGTGACAGAGACATTCTGATCACATTTTTGTTCACAGACTCACAGCGGCTGATCACCAAGCTTGTTTTACCAATGGATGCAGCCCAAGGTCCATTTCAGTTCTTCTCAGCCAGACTTGTAGCCTGTGATTGTTGATATAATTTAGTTTCTGTACTGCTGAGATGGATGTTTAGCTGTTTAGTGGTTAAAGATCAGGAGATATTGAATAATTTCCCACTAAGTCACAGAATGATTTGCGGCAGGTAGACGACGCTACAGTAACACAATCTGACGGGTCACAGATTTCTTTGTAACACCAGAACAGCCTGCGTTAGCGTATCCAGCCAGCGGAGCCAGGTAAAAGGAAGCAGTAGATCTCTTTATATAGGCCTAATTGTACTTTAATATTATTTTAGAAGTTATCTGCTGTGGTTCTGGCTGATACTGGGGCAGGACCATCACAGGAAAGAAGGACATTAAACGAAGAACTAAAAGCTAAAAGGGAAACTGAAAGACGACGATAACGTCGGGCTTTAACAGATGGAGACAATTATGGGATTGTAAATAATTAAAAACCCACCCCGAATTGGCCCTCAGGTATGTAATATGTCATTTCATTCATAAAATAACTTCAGACTGTATGATGAGGTTGTACGTCAGTAGCCGACATTAAATGACGTCCCTCTTCCATTTAGCGAGGACGTTTTATTCCTTTTAGTCCGTGTTTGTGTTGGCCAACTATTCTCTTTTCCCTTGTCCCCCTGTACTTGTACGTGCTCTGGCTTATCGGCATTTCTTGAAACCAATCACAATTGTCTTGGGCGTTGCTAAGTGCCGGACGGAGCCGCGGTGCCTCTGCAAAATAGCCTCTGGAAGGAACTTGTTTTGGTGGAACGTGTGTACGTTCAAAAGTAGTTTTAGTCGTGCAACAGAAAACTCCGACTGGACAGATAGTCTAGCTAGCTGTCTGGATTTACCCTGCAGAGATCTGAGGAGCAGTTAACCAGAGTCCTCACAAATCCAGAATTACAACACAAAAGAAGAGGAAGGGGACGGACGTCCGGCCAAAAATGAGAACAAACGACGGAATTTCCTGCGGCAACGGGGCTATACAGACTAGCTGCTCATTGTTAGCCTTCTTCTAAAATATTATCAAAACCAGAAAACCCAAGAAGTTTCTGACCGTTTTTGTTTACATTTCAGTGCATTTGGAGAAGTGCAGTCTGAACGCAAACTGAACTAAATGAACAATACGGCAATGTTGCAACTGCACTCCCGAATCGCACCGAGTCTACAGAACTATGGCGTGAAAGCACCGCAACTCTCCGCAAGAAAGACTTCCCAAAACGTCATGAAGTCCAACCTCCTTTTGATGCTATTTACAGATAAATCCAATGGGTCCTACACGTTCAGTAACCCCACTGATGTGGTTCAGTGTGTGGGGACTCACAGACTCCGGGCTCGGTGCAGGTGAGGCAGCTGTCTTCAGGGACCAGGTGTGCATTGTAGCGTTCGCTGGGCAGAACCTGCAGCATCTCCGCCACTTTCTGTCTGCCGCCCTCTTTGGTCCGTCTGTACACTCCAAACCCGATATCTGCTCCGTCACTGGCAAACTGCCACCTGAGAGGAAACACGGCGCATTAGAGCTGCAAAGATTAATATACGTAATCGATTAGTTCGCAACTATTAATTCATCTCCAACTATTTTAAAGGTGCTCTAAGTGATGTTGGGTGACGTCAGTTCTTGTTGACGTTAAAGTATTGTCAAACAAAACGGAGGCTAGCTCGCCCCTCCCTCCTCCTCATCCCGTCCCCTCCCCCTCCCTTCCGCACACTGCCCCCCCCAACCCAAATCCTTCTTGTCGGTTATTGGCTGGAACGCTGTTTGTTATGTTTGGTGGTGCAGGTTGGCGCAGTTTGTTATTGTTGCCGTTTGTGGAGCCTGGGCTGTCTACAGAGACCACGTTTTTTACAGTGTGTTCAGGGGACAGGCAGCTAGCAGATAGTGAGGAGATGTTTTTTACAGTGTGTTCAGGGGACAGGCAGCTAGCAGATAGTGAGGAGATGTTTTTTTACAGTGTGTTCAGGGGACAGGCAGCTAGCAGATAGTGAGGAGATGTTTTTTACAGTGTGTTCAGGGAACAGGCAGCTAGCAGATAGTGAGATGTTTTTTACAGTGTGTTCAGGGGACAGGCAGCTAGCAGATAGTGAGGAGATGTTTTTTACAGTGTGTTCAGGGGACAGGCAGCTAGCAGATAGTGAGGAGATGTTTTTTACAGTGTGTTCAGGGGACAGGCAGCTAGCAGATAGTGATGAGATGTTTTTTACAGTGTGTTCAGGGAACAGGCAGCTAGCAGATAGTGAGATGTTTTTTTACAGTGTGTTCAGGGGACAGGCAGCTAGCAGATAGTGAGATGTTTTTTACAGTGTGTTCAGGGGACAGGCAGCTAGCAGATAGTGAGGAGATGTTTTTACAGTTTGTTGAGGGGACAGGCAGCTAGCAGATAGTGAGATGTTTTTTACAGTGTGTTCAGGGGACAGGCAGCTAGCAGATAGCGAGGAGATGTTTTTTACAGTGTGTTCAGGGGACAGGCAGCTAGCAGATAGTGAGGAGATGTTTTTTTTACAGTGTGTTCAGGGGACAGGCAGCTAGCAGATAGCGAGGAGATGTTTTTTACAGTGTGTTCAGGGGACAGGCAGCTAGCAAATAGTGAGGAGATGTTTTTTTACAGTGTGTTCAGGGGACAGGCAGCTAGCAGATAGCGAGGAGATGTTTTTTACAGTGTGTTCAGGGGACAGACAGCTAGCAGATAGTGAGGAGATGTTTTTTACAGTGTGTTCAGGGGACAGGCAGCTAGCAGATAGTGAGATGTTTTTTTACAGTGTGTTCAGGGGACAGGCAGCTAGCAGATAGCGAGGAGATGTTTTTACAGTGTGTTCAGGGTACAGGCAGCTAGCAGATAGCGAGGAGATGTTTTTACAGTGTGTTCAGGGTACAGGCAGCTAGCAGATAGTGAGATGTTTTTTTACAGTGTGTTCAGGGGACAGGCAGCTAGCAGATAGCGAGGAGATGTTTTTACAGTGTGTTCAGGGGACAGGCAGCTAGCAGATAGCGAGGAGATGTTTTTACAGTGTGTTCAGGGTACAGGCAGCTAGCAGATAGTGAGATGTTTTTTTTACAGTGTGTTCAGGGGACAGGCAGCTAGCAGATAGCGAGGAGATGTTTTTACAGTGTGTTCAGGGGACAGGCAGCTAGCAGATAGCGAGGAGATGTTTTTTACAGTGTGTTCAGGGGACAGGCAGCTAGCAGATAGTGAGATGTTTTTTTACAGTGTGTTCAGGGGACAGGCAGCTAGCAGATAGTGATGAGATGTTTTTTTTACAGTGTGTTCAGGGGACAGGCAGCTAGCAGATAGTGAGGAGATGTTATTTTACAGTGTGTTCAGGGTACAGGCAGCTAGCAGATAGTGAGATGTTTTTTTACAGTGTGTTCAGGGGACAGGCAGCTAGCAGATAGCGAGGAGATGTTTTTACAGTGTGTTCAGGGTACAGGCAGCTAGCAGATAGTGAGATGTTTTTTTACAGTGTGTTCAGGGGACAGGCAGCTAGCAGATAGCGAGGAGATGTTTTTACAGTGTGTTCAGGGGACAGGCAGCTAGCAGATAGCGAGGAGATGTTTTTACAGTGTGTTCAGGGTACAGGCAGCTAGCAGATAGTGAGATGTTTTTTTACAGTGTGTTCAGGGGACAGGCAGCTAGCAGATAGCGAGGAGATGTTTTTACAGTGTGTTCAGGGGACAGGCAGCTAGCAGATAGCGAGGAGATGTTTTTACAGTGTGTTCAGGGTACAGGCAGCTAGCAGATAGTGAGATGTTTTTTTACAGTGTGTTCAGGGGACAGGCAGCTAGCAGATAGCGAGGAGATGTTTTTACAGTGTGTTCAGGGTACAGGCAGCTAGCAGATAGTGAGATGTTTTTTTACAGTGTGTTCAGGGGACAGGCAGCTAGCAGATAGCGAGGAGATGTTTTTACAGTGTGTTCAGGGGACAGGCAGCTAGCAGATAGCGAGGAGATGTTTTTTACAGTGTGTTCAGGGGACAGACAGCTAGCAGATAGTGAGATGTTTTTTTACAGTGTGTTCAGGGGACAGGCAGCTAGCAGATAGTGATGAGATGTTTTTTTTTACAGTGTGTTCAGGGGACAGGCAGCTAGCAGATAGCGAGGAGATGTTTTTACAGTGTGTTCAGGGGACAGGCAGCTAGCAGATAGTGAGGAGATGTTTTTTTTACAGTGTGTTCAGGGGACAGGCAGCTAGTAGATAGTGAGGAGATGTTTTTTACTGTGTGTTCAGGGACAGGCAGCTAGCAGATAGCGAGGAGATGTTTTTACAGTGTGTTCAGGGTACAGGCAGCTAGCAGATAGTGAGGAGATGTTTTTTACAGTGTGTTCAGGGGACAGGCAGCTAGCAGATAGTGAGATGTTTTTTTACAGTGTGTTCAGGGACAGGCAGCTAGCAGATAGTGAGGAGATGTTTTTTTACAGTGTGTTCAGGGTACAGGCAGCTAGCAGGTAGTGAGGAGATGTTTTTTTACAGTGTGTTCAGGGGACAGGCAGCTAGCAGATAGTGAGATGTTTTTTTACAGTGTGTTCAGGGGACAGGCAGATAGTGAGGGAGATGTTTTTTTACAGCGTGTTCAGGGGACAGGCAGCTAGCAGATAGTGAGGAGATGTTTTTTTTTTACAGTGTGTTCAGGGGACAGGCAGCTAGTAGATAGTGAGGAGATGTTTTTTACTGTGTGTTCAGGGGACAGGCAGCTAGCAGATAGCGAGGAGATGTTTTTACAGTGTGTTCAGGGTACAGGCAGCTAGCAGATAGTGAGGAGATGTTTTTTACAGTGTGTTCAGGGGACAGGCAGCTAGCAGATAGTGAGATGTTTTTTTACAGTGTGTTCAGGGGACAGGCAGCTAGCAGATAGTGAGGAGATGTTTTTTTACAGTGTGTTCAGGGTACAGGCAGCTAGCAGGTAGTGAGGAGATGTTTTTTACAGTGTGTTCAGGGGACAGGCAGCTAGCAGATAGTGAGATGTTTTTTTACAGTGTGTTCAGGGGACAGGCAGATAGTGAGGAGATGTTTTTTTACAGCGTGTTCAGGGGACAGGCAGCTAGCAGATAGTGAGGAGATGTTTTTTTTTACAGTGTGTTCAGGGGACAGGCAGCTAGCAGATAGTGAGGAGATGTTTTTTTACAGTGTGTTCAGGGGACAGGCAGCTAGCAGATAGTGAGGATATGGTTTTTTACAGTGTGTTCAGGGTACAGGCAGCTAGCAGATAGTGAGGAGATGTTTGCTGTATGTGACAAAAATGTTGTAGCCTAAAAAACACGTCACATCGATTAGAGCACCTTTACTAATCGATGAATCAGTTGAAGTAATTTTCGAATGAAAAAAAAATAATTCTCTGATTGCAGATTGCAAATGTGAATATTTTACAGTTTCTTCTCACCTCTGTGACAGTAAACTGAATATCTTTGAGTTGTGGACAATCGTGGTTCCAGCTGTTGCCGTGGTTCTGCTGAAATTCCCCGCTATGCCGTGCTGCTCCCTGCGCTACTACAACTACTATTATATATAATATCTATACTGTGATGCACCCCAACGGCACGTCAGACACCACCTACCAAGAGCCTGGGTCTGCCGAGGTTTCTTCCTAAAAGGGAGTTTTTCCTCGCCACTGTTGCACTGAATGCTTGCTCTTGGAAGATTTGTTTTTTTTTTGTGTAAATTATAGAGTGTGGTCTAGACCTACTCTATCTGTAAAGTGTCTTGAGATAACTCCTGTTATGATTTGATACTATAAATAAAATTGAATTGAATTGAATTGGACAAAACAAGACAAACGCTTATCCGCATTTCCACGATTGACCACAAAAGGAGAGAATTAGGAACACAAGAGGAGAGAAACAAACGACAAGGACTCAGGAGAGGAAGAAATAAAAGAGGAGAAGAGGAAAAAAGACAAAGAAGAGACGAGACCACGTTGGGCGAGATGAGTGGACATAAAAGATAAAAAAATTTTGTATGTTTTGTATGTTGTATGTTGTGTTGTACCTCAGCAGGCTGCGGCGGCTGTGACGTCGTACTCCAGCTGAAAGACGGAGCCTCGACTGACCGTCACGCTGCCGTCGTACTCAACCTTCACCGAGTCCTGAACGTAGTACGACCGGGGGAACCGTACCGCCGTAATTTATCTGCAACAACAACAACAACAGCCTCCATTTCAATCACGAGCATTTAAAAAAAAGACTCACTTACCGCCACACCAGTCCCTTATTATAGGAAACTAAAACTAAAATAAGCAGTGAAAAATATTTTTAATAAACAGAAACTAAACCAAAACTAAAACCTTTAACAACAACTAAAGCTTAAATATTAAAGTATGTATGTGTGTATCCTGTATGTACATTTAGCTGAATCATGGTCACTCAAAATAAAGTTTAGAAATTATACTATTTGTTTCAGTAATTATGACATAATGCATAATGACATTATGCATTATGTGATAATGCTTAATGACATTATGCATTATGTGATAATGCATTATGTCATAATGCATTATCACATAATGCATAATGCATTATGTGATAATGCATTATGTCATAATGCATGCTGCATCGCTTCCTGACTTCACAGACTACGGAGCGGCCCATTCAACACTGGTAGAACCTGTGCTCTCTCTCACCATGGTTCTGCAGCGAGGGTCTCCATCAGGGTCAGTCCGGGTTCCTCCGTACGCCACAGGGAGCTGATCCGGGTCGATGTGTTGACGCAACACTTCCTGCCAGTTACCTGCAAACAAAGGAATGTAAGGAGGAAGTGTCTTGATATTTGTGTTATTATCGTTATTCATTTTTTACTGAAGTAAAGGATAGATAAACAGACAGACAGACAGATAGATAGATAGATAGATAGATAGATAGATAGATAGATAGA
>CM042442.1:29986914-30019637 GCA_023631565.1 Gymnocephalus cernua | reverse complement strand
ATAAAATCTGTTTTTATGTCTGTGGTACAATCCCAAAAAAAAACTCCAGGTGATAACACGAAAGCTGCAATACAAGTTGCATGTTGGTCTCATTTGTAGTCGTAATACAGCAAAATTATATTTGGACTAGCGACAGAAAGAACTACAACACCACGGAATGATAATAAAAAAATGAGCATTAGAAGGTAGCGTTGCATAGACGTAGGAAAATTATACCTAGAACACAATACTTCAGCAAATTTAACACTTTTTAAGGCCTTGCAGAAACCCTGATCTACATAAGAGTGACATGCCACTGTCATGAACGCGTCATAAACATTATAAACAAGTCATAATCGTTCATGACATAATGCTTTTTTTATTGTCATTTGGTTTTTGTCATGACAAGTTATGGTTAGTTATGGTTAGAGTTCATGACTTATGTAGATACCTTCAAGTCAAGTGTTACTGATTTTATTTTATTTTTTTTATTTTTAAACTCCATATAGGAGCAATTTTCAAAACTCACTGACTCCGTTTCCAAAGCTCCAAAGTTCAAATAAGAAAAAATAACACGGCGTGTACTTTGTGTACTTTTGTGTACTTTGTGGCGATCAATCAGCTGTCCAGAATCTCTCCGTGTTTGTTTTGAGGTTATTTGCGCAGCAGGTGAAACACGTCGACTCCCCCTCCGCGTGTTGTTTTACGTCAACCCTCTGAGGTCTGAGGGCACGTTCACATATCTTCTTTGAAATTTACCTTTTTAGGGTATTTGCATATAACTGATCCCCGTGTGTTTCACATCAAAATGTTCAGAACACACTCAGCTTTCCGCCCACGTTGTTTCTAGAGCGACGTGTGAAGAGACAATTCAAATAACGTTGATGTTGGCTTTTAGAAACCTTCAAGGTACCGTAGGTCGGATTGTGAAGATCCAGGACTTCGCCAAAAAATGTGAACATCAACAACTTCTCAGTCCCTCCCCACCTTTCAGGTAAAGCCCCAAACGGTCTCCTAAGCCCCTCCCCCCACAAGGGAGAATGAATGCGTGTGCATGAGCAGTGATTGACACGCAGAGGTTTAAATGTTGAGCTTTACTTGTTTTATGTGAGGAAAAGACGAAACTTGTTCCAACAGATTTATTTATTACTGAGCAACGGCCACTAAATATCAAATCGTCTCGTCTCCGAGCATCGAGACATTTGGATTTCAACATACAGCGGCTTGCAACATCACCACATACCCTTCACCATACCTAGAGATTAACATGGGGTACTTTCCATAAGATCATCTCTCAATGCAAATCACACCAGCTATTAGGCTAACTGACATAAAACCATGTTAATCTCTAGGTATGGTGAAGGGTGTGTGGTGATGTGGGGGCCAAGGGAACTTCATCAGGATGCATAGTATCCTGGATCCATGAAATAACTGGCCTTTAATAATAAAAACCTGCCTGCTGCCTCTATGGGAATTTAACATAGGGGTGTACTGACTTATGCCTCCTGTATTTTAAGGAAGAACATTTATTTATCTATGATACATTATTCATTCACAAAGAAAATTGGTGTCCTTAAAGGTTGGATTTTTCCTCTTTTTTTTTTTAATTAAAGGCATTAAGATCAATTTCCAAAAGATGATTTTTTTTTATTCCTCTTTTTAGTCAACTTTAGCGTGGGTGTGTTCACTTATGCATGTCACTGTAATGGCGTTTTTCCATTACATGGTACCTGCTCGACTCGCCTCTACTCGACTCGACTGTGCGTCCGTTTTCCATTGCAGATTATAGTACCGCCTCAGCGTGGCTGGTCGTCATAGCAGCGCCGCAGTAAACTGCCGTCACACTGCCGCGACACACACACACAGAACGTGGAAGGTGTGTTGTTGTTGCCAGAAAACACATTTAGAAAATAAAAACGCCGCTGGCTAAACTATTTAAAAATGGCGGGTATGTTCAGGACACCTGAACACTCAAATTGTTCAAAATTCTGCTGCTAGACTTTTAACAGGTTGCCCCTCGAAGGTCTCATATCACTCCAGTCTTGTCAGCTCTCCATTGGCTCCCTGTAAAATTCAGGATCGACTTTAAGATTTTAGTGCTGACTTTCAGGGCCTTAAACGGTCAGGCCCCCCAGTATATCCGAGACCTTTTGAAGCCGTATTTCCCTAGCCGGACTCTTCGGTCCTCTGACCAACATTTGCTTGCGGTCCCTAAGACTGGTTCTAAGACCCGAGGGGACCAGGTCTTTCCAGTCTGTTGCTCCCAGACTGTGGAACGCCCTGCCCCTGTCCGTGCGTCTGGCTGACTCTGTTGTCTCTTTTAAAAAAGATCTGAAAACTTGCTTATTTAGGAAAGCTTTTGGTTGATGGGTTCTCATCAACTTTCTTTTGATATATGTATATGCATTTTATACTGTTTGTTCTACCTATTCTGTTGTACAGCACTTTGTGATTTTATCTGTGAAAAGCGCTTTATAAATACATTTTACTTACTTACTTACTTACTTACCCCCCTTCTGTCGCTTTCACGTCACCTTTTGGTATCGCCTCAGCTCACTTGGAACCTCGACTGAGGTGGTACTAAATAAAGTACCTGTCAGCAGGTACCAGGTACTTTTTAATCATAATGGAAAACCAAAAAAGGCGAGTAGAGTCGAGGCGAGAAGGTACCATGTGATGGAAAAACGCCGTAAGAAATAAACCGGCTAAAAAAAAAAATTAACATGAGTTGGAAAAACAAAAGCTGACGGCTGGTGTAAAGCTGCTTTTATTCTTTATTTTTTTGTACACCTTTACCTACACAATCTTTACGCATCTTGGGATTATAGATTTTCCACCTTAAAACAAAATGATACATTAGATTATTTCTGGAATTAACCGTCGAGTGTTTTTCTTCTTCTTCTTCCTCCCAGTGCTTCAAGGAACCTGCTACACAAACTGCAAAATGAATGTAGCCTATACCGTCCTATCAAAAATATTAACTCTTATTCTGTTTAGTTAAAACTTTTATACCAATGATTCCAAAAATAACTCTTCATTACTAAAAAAAAAGAAAAAAAAAATCTTTATGCATACAGTTTATCTTTTATACATTTGGACAAAAACGTTCCTGACTGAAAAATAAAAAGTGAGACTCCGGGACGAGACGTTGTGCCCTGAAACATGAAAAAACAAAAACAAACAAACAAACAAACAACAGAGACCTGACTTCGGCAAAGCTACTTTAAAAACGGCGCTAACCCGGTCGCATTATACAGGGACGACACCTTAATGCATATGAGTATATATTAAAGGTACACTGTGTAGTGTTTTAAGTATTTTATTAGCTAAAATCAATGTCTTCATTCATAAATATATGTCCTCATTGGTGTAAAATAACCTCTGCCAATGATCTGACTTATCCTCGTAAGCGACTTATCTGTATTTACATTGGACGGGCGAGTCCAAGGAGGATTTTGAAAAACTATAATGGCTGAGAGAGACATACAGCACTAGTCTACCTGTCTATAATGACTGAGAGGGACATACAGCACTAGTCTACCTGTCTATAATGACTGAGAGAGACATACAGCACTAGTCTACCTGTCTATAATGACTGAGAGAGACATACAGCACTAGTCTACCTGTCTATAATGACTGAGAGAGACATACAGCACTAGTCTACCTGTCTATAATGACTGAGAGACATACAGCACTAGTCTACCTGTCTATAATGACTGAGAGAGACATACAGCACTAGTCTACCTGTCTATAATGACTGAGAGAGACATACAGCACTAGTCTACCTGTCTATAATGACTGAGGGACAAACAGCACTAGTCTACCTGTCTATAATGACTGAGAGACATACAGCACTAGTCTACCTGTCTATAATGACTGAGAGAGACATACAGCACTAGTCTACCTGTCTATAATGACTGAGAGAGACATACAGCACTAGTCTACCTGTCTATAATGACTGAGAGACATACAGCACTAGTCTACCTGTCTATAATGACTGAGAGACATACAGCACTAGTCTACCTGTCTATAATGACTGAGAGAGACATACAGCACTAGTCTACCTGTCTATAATGACTGAGAGAGACATACAGCACTAGTCTACCTGTCTATAATGACTGAGAGACATACAGCACTAGTCTACCTGTCTATAATGACTGAGAGAGACATACAGCACTAGTCTACCTGTCTATAATGACTGAGGGACAAACAGCACTAGTCTACCTGTCTATAATGACTGAGAGACATACAGCACTAGTCTACCTGTCTATAATGACTGAGAGAGACATACAGCACTAGTCTACCTGTCTATAATGACTGAGAGACATACAGCACTAGTCTACCTGTCTATAATGACTGAGAGAGACATACAGCACTAGTCTACCTGTCTATAATGACTGAGGGACAAACAGCACTAGTCTACCTGTCTATAATGACTGAGAGACATACAGCACTAGTCTACCTGTCTATAATGACTGAGAGAGACATACAGCACTAGTCTACCTGTCTATAATGACTGAGAGACATACAGCACTAGTCTACCTGTCTATAATGACTGAGAGAGACATACAGCACTAGTCTACCTGTCTATAATGACTGAGAGACATACAGCACTAGTCTACCTGTCTATAATGACTGAGAGACATACAGCATTAGTCTACCTGTCTATAATGACTGAGAGAGACATACAGCACTAGTCTACCTGTCTATAATGACTGAGAGAGACATACAGCACTAGTCTACCTGTCTATAATGACTGAGGGACAAACAGCACTAGTCTACCTGTCTATAATGACTGAGAGACATACAGCACTAGTCTACCTGTCTATAATGACTGAGAGACATACAGCACTAGTCTACCTGTCTATAATGACTGAGAGAGACATACAGCACTAGTCTACCTGTCTATAATGACTGAGAGACATACAGCACTAGTCTACCTGTCTATAATGACTGAGAGACATACAGCACTAGTCTACCTGTCTATAATGACTGAGAGACATACAGCACTAGTCTACCTGTCTATAATGACTGAGAGACATACAGCATTAGTCTACCTGTCTATAATGACTGAGAGAGACATACAGCACTAGTCTACCTGTCTATAATGACTGAGAGACATACATCACTAGTCTACCTGTCTATAATGACTGAGAGACATACAGCACTAGTCTACCTGTCTATAATGACTGAGAGACATACAGCACTAGTCTACCTGTCTATAATGACTGAGAGAGACATACAGCACTAGTCTACCTGTCTATAATGGCTGAGAGACATACAGCACTAGTCTACCTGTCTATAATGACTGAGAGAGACATACAGCACTAGTCTACCTGTCTATAATGACTGAGAGACATACAGCACTAGTCTACCTGTCTATAATGACTGAGAGACATACAGCACTAGTCTACCTGTCTATAATGACTGAGAGAGACATACAGCACTAGTCTACCTGTCTATAATGACTGAGGGACAAACAGCACTAGTCTACCTGTCTATAATGACTGAGAGACATACAGCACTAGTCTACCTGTCTATAATGACTGAGAGAGATATACAGCACTAGTCTACCTGTCTATAATGACAGAGACAGACAGCACTAGCACACAGCTGAGAAGGAGATCAGCGAGCGGCGCTTGTGTCACCGCCCCGGCAAATCTGAAAGCCTGCACCGCACTTCAGTTCAGTTCATAACGGAGGATCAGACTGATGCCGAGCCACAGGAGAAGGAATCCTCGTCGCCAAAAAAGCAAAAAAGGGAATTTAAAAAGGCAACAAAAAGGCGTATTTGAAAAAGCGAGGCGCTAGAGAGCGCTATTCGTTTGAATGCAAAATACAATTTCCCCGCTAGATGGGAGAGATTCCTACACAGTGTACCTTTAAGCACTTTAACCACAGCATGTACGCGGAAACTGGCAGTTCAGATTCAGCTTAAAATAAAAAAAGAAGAGGATACATTTGATTATTCTTGTTGTAATTACCCGAATTACACCGTGGTGGCGGCTGTTGTAAGGGTTATAAAGTTCCTTAAAGCTGCTGAAAATACACAAAATAAATTGAAAACGTGAACCTGGTCAGATGCGTTTCACCGTTTGGTTAAATACTCGGTGAGTTCCAGCTCCAAACAGCACCTGAGAGCTCAGGGAACCAACGACGGATGGCTGCTGCTGTTGTTTTTTTAAAGCATTTGTTTAACATTTTGGGACATCTGCCCATTAGCTTTCTTTTCCGAGAGTTAGATGAGAACATCGATATCACTCGCATGTCTGCAGGGTTCAACAATAATGGTTGCCAGATGGCCCGGTGCAAGTGAAACGCCACGTCGGGCAAGTAGATATTACTTTGACAGCTTTCCCGGTCGGCAGGGTTCAAGCAACTGCTGGTAAAAATATACAGTCCCTCCAGAAAAACGTGATTATGTGATCACATAATTCAATACATAATCAGCCAAAGTCTGCATATTTATGCGGGGGCGGCATTTTTTCTTTTTTCAAATACGCCGCACTTTCGCCGCATAAATTGCAGATTTCCGCGCAAAATATGCGGGGCTTGCGTGATTTCATAATCCCCGCATTTTCGTTGCAAAAAAGTCACATATATCTCAGCAGAAAGTTGAAAAATGTTGCGTTTACTTCACACAAGAGCAGCCATTTTCCCCTGTTGCCATGGGAACGTTATGAAGTGATGTAATTTCGCCTAGTGAGAACACGGTGTTGGGGAATCACTTTCTTTTCCCCCCGCAATTTTTGCAAGTTCCCGCAATTTCATTGCATAAAATTGCATAAATATCCGCATATTCCATCAAATTTTTTAAGAAAACGTGCCGCATAATCAAGGATTTTTTCCCACAACAATCACAAAAAAACTCTGCATTTTCCTGGAGGGACTGTAGTATGCAAGTGGCTGGTAGATCTGCTTCACTCGCCAGCCGTTAATCCGTGGTCATCTACTGAGTGGCTGGTAAAGTTTGAACATTCAGTAGCCGGCATTTGGCTGGTCAGGCAAAAAAAAAAAAGTCTCAATCATTTTGTCCCAATCGTATGTTATCAATCTTTTTCTAACCGTCCTGTTGTTCCTCGGGTCAAATTTGACCCATTTTCAAAAGGTTTTTATACCAAAAATGTGGGTTTCTTTCAACCAAATTGTCAAAATAAATAACGTGGATGGTTCCATAAAACGCTCTTCACAAGTCAAAAACATGATCAGTTCAATACTTTCATTGAATGTGGGTGTTTTATTAAACTTTATAGCATTTGAAGAAAGAAAAAAAAAAGTATGAAAGAAGCGTAGCAAAAAATCAACAAAAAAACATTGGGAATAGCGACAAAAGAAAAACAAGTTTTAATTTTAAATTCTGACCCCCAAAAAAAAATGTAAAAGCATGGTCAAAAGGTGTGAGATGACTTTCAAAATGCCAAAAGACCCATAAAATGTGATGTAAAGATCTCATCAGCTGTGCAAACTCTGATCTGAGACCCAAAAACACTGAAGCGGACATCGTACAATCTCTCAAAGTGAAGAAAAATCATTGGTATTCGAGCCGTAGCTGGGAAAATACTGGTCAGCAACGGAGGAGGACGGCGTGTTACTCAAAGTAACAGCATGGCAGCGACCAAACGTAACGGAAATGGGAATAACAGCAAAACTTTGAGTTTAATCCAGGACGAGATGCTCACACCGGTCACGGTCACGTCTTCGCCAACTCATCTGTGAATGAAAAGGAAGCTCGAGGTGGACGATTAACACTTAAAAGTGACAAAACCATCTGGTCAAGACACATTTATCCTCCTGTGGCGAATGAGACGAGCTTCACCTGAACACCTGAACACGTCGCTGACGCACAACGGGCCTCGCGCAAACACAGTCGTTATAAACGCGTCACGTTCGTATTTTAGATTTGTTTTCTCGGGAGGTACGAATGAAATATACGAGGGGTCCAGAGACGTATCGCAAGGCTATGATCACACTTGGCGCCTTTTTTTTTTAACAAGAAAAAGTTGACTTTCAGTAGTTGGGAGCTTTTGTAGTTAAAAAAAAATAAAAGAAAGAAAAGCCGGCAGCGTTTTGGTTCCAAAAAGCAGCCAAGAGCATCCTCTGTCGCTATGACAACAGCTGCTGCTACAGTATCCTAGAGCGGTGCTAACGTTAGGTAAAACAAAGGAGTGAGACAGAGAGAGAGAGAGACAGAGAGAGAGAGATAGAGACAGAGAGAGAGGGAGAGAGACAGAGAGAGTGAGAGACAGAGAGAGAGAGAGAGAGGGAGGGAGAGAGACAGAGAGATAGAGACAGAGAGAGAGGGAGAGAGACAGAGAGAGAGAGAGACAGAGAGAGAGAGACAGAGAGATAGAGACAGAGAGAGAGAGAGAGAGAGGGAGGGAGAGAGACAGAGAGATAGAGACAGAGAGAGACAGAGAGAGAGAGAGAGAGAGAGATAGAGACAGAGAGAGAGAGTGAGAGACAGAGAGAGAGAGAGACAGAGAGAGAGAGAGACAGAGAGAGAGAGATAGAGACAGAGAGAGAGAGAGAGAGAGGGAGGGAGACAGAGAGATAGAGACAGAGAGAGAGAGAGACAGAGAGAGAGAGATAGAGACAGAGAGAGAGAGAGAGAGAGGGAGGGAGACAGAGAGATAGAGACAGAGAGAGACAGAGAGAGAGAGAGAGAGAGAGATAGAGAGATAGAGACAGAGAGAGAGACAGAGAGAGACAGAGAGAGACAGAGAGAGACAGAGAGAGACAGAGAGAGAGAGAGAGAGACAGAGAGAGACAGAGAGAGAGAGAGAGAGACAGAGAGAGACAGAGAGAGACAGAGAGAGAGAGAGAGAGACAGAGAGAGACAGAGAGAGAGAGAGAGAGTGAGAACTGCTAACGTCAGATAAAACAAAGCGGTCATATCATATAACTCGCTGTGCACCGACTCCATTTTTTCTTGTTGTTATGGAAACGACAGGTCTGGCTACTCCGCTTGTCATTGGTCGGCTGTCAAAAAATAAAAAGAAAAAGACTGTCTTACTGTCAGTAATCAACTGGGGAGGCTTCGTGGCGATATACATTTTCCCTCTTCACATGTAGTGTCTTTTCACTTCATCGCCATCGTCATGGCTACCAATTTCCGCCCCAAACCAAAAACACAGGAAAGTGATTTTAAAACTGCAATTACCGGACATTCAAAGCAGAATACGGCAGATTTGCCGACTCCGAGACTCAAAAATTCATATTCGAGTTTTCATATTCAAGGCTGTGAAACAGGTTGTTGTTAAATTTTTTTTTATAATTTTGCTTGATTTTGCTCATTTGTAGGGCTTCATGTCAACAAAAATGCGACAAAAAGCATACATAAATGTCGGAAAAAGCAACAAATTTACAAAGAAAAGGGGACAAAATGTTAAAGAAAAATGAAACGCAGTAACAAAAGCACGTCAGGAAACTCTACATGTCTGGCCCTTCGTGTGAGTCTCTTCTTCCAGTGTGGCCCTCAGTGAAAATGAGTTCGACATCCCTGATTTACAGTAAGTCTGGAACATACGTTTGCTGAGTATTTAGTATTTTGTTGGTTTTTTCCTGCTTGTGCTGAAATGTACATTTTCTTATTTATCTTTTCATTTTTTAACATGATCAAAATAAAGTAAATTAACAACTTTTTGGTTCCTCGCGCACGTCTCTGTCCAGGTGAACGCCCTCCGTTAGACCACATGCGTATAACAATAATAATCCTCTCATCCATCTCCCTGGCTGCCATGGCAACTCGCCCCAGCGATGTCTAGATCGGCCGTTTCGGCCCCCCGATCCCGATCCGATCTTTAAAATATTGAACATCTCCCGAGACCGAACGTCGCTCCGTTGCTGCCGCCTCGCTAAAAAAAAAAAAACGATCGTATCGCAGATGCCGCGGGGTGGATGTAGGCCTGCACGATTCGGGGGGATAAATATGAATCACAATTTTTTTTAGCTTAGAATTGATATCACGATTCTCTGCCACGATTTTTTTTTTCTCACCGAGTTAATGTGTAGAGCTCCAGGAGCTCCACCGGAGCACAAGGGATAGACTAACGTGCGTTCTTTTTGCCTCAGAAGTCGGAGGTCGCAACTGGGAATGACGTCACACACGAGGCGTTCTTTTTGCCTCGCAGCTCGTATTTTACGAGGTCAAAGGCGTAAACGCGCCCCCCTGACCTCGTATTTATGAGCTCGGAACTCGTACATCCACCGAGTACCCCGAGCTGAAAATCCAACATGGCTGCCCCCTGTATCGACAGCTGTGAAAGCTGTAGTAACATAGTTATAAGCACTTCTGTTTTATTTGTGTCTCATTAAATCAGTCGTACACACAGCGCTGTCTTCTATCTGTGTTGTCACGCGGTTTGTATGCACAAAAAAAAACAATGGCTAACCTGGCTAGAGCTAATGAAAACAATGGAAATCCCACTTGCAAAAAGAACACATTCAACTGGTGTGTGACGTCATTCCCAGTTGCGACCTCCGACTTCCGAGGCAAAAAGAACGCACCATTAATCTGTTGCTACTTGTTTTGATATTGACTCGTTTCAAGTTTCTCATACGTCTAATACGACTATTGACACTTCTAAATGTGTCGGTCGGGGTTATTAAAGTAATTTTTTTTTTTTACTCTTTGGTGACATTTTTTGTGAATTAAACTGAAAATGGAGCAGAACACGTTGTCCTTTCATCATGGGGGCGTCGATCACGACTAAAACTATAACATCTCGTGACATTCATCAGGGTGACCGGAGACGACGACGAAGTTTGTGCGGAACGCGACTCGGAGTAATAGTACAAGCAAAAACTTCACTGAAGTCAGATGTAGCGCTCGGCGTCGCCACTGATTTCACAAGTTTCCCGATTCCATTTGCGATTAAATAACGATTTAATTAAGGATATTTCAGTTATAATACTAATTTTGCTTGGATATAAAAAAAGGCATTTTCAGAGGAACTAATGCTGTGAATTGCACAAGGGAACTTCTAACCTGGTGCGTTATTAAAAAAACATGAATATGAACATAGAGACAGAGAAATAAGTGCTTTCTTTAGTGCAGAGGGGTTAATGCAGAGAAGTATACTTAAAGTGGCCAGTTTCTTCACCCTCGCCACAACTTCGCCACAACTTCGGAGCGTTATTTAACATGACGTGGACTCCTCAGATTGTCCAGTTTAATTGATACTGATAACTTTAGTCTGGCTTTAAAGCTGTAGTGCGTAGTTTCCGTCTCCCCCGTGAGGAACGCGAAGTAGGCCTTTACGATTATAAACGATTTTTAAACCGCAATTACCGGACATTCAAAAGCAGAATACGGCAGATTTGCCGACTCCGAGACTCAAAAATTCATATTCGAGTTTTCATATTCAAGGCTGTGAAACAGGTTGTTGTTAAAAAAAATGTATAATTTTGCTTGATTTTGCTCATTTGTAGGGCTTCATGTCAACAAAAATGCGACAAAAAGGTCGGAAAAAGCAACAAATTTACAAAAAAAAAAAAGGTGACATAATGTTAAATAAAAATGACACGCAGTAACAAAAGCACGTCAGGAAACTCTACATGTCTGGCCCTTCGTGTGAGTCTCTTCTTCCAGTGTGGCCCTCAGTGAAAATGAGTTCGACATCCCTGATTTACAGTAAGTCTGGAACATACGTTTGCTGAGTATTTAGTATTTTGTTTTGTTTTTTCCTGCTTGTGCTGAAATGTACATTTTCTTATTTATCTTTTAATTTCTAACATGATCAAAATAAAGTAAACAAACAACTTCTCGGTTCCTCGCGCACGTCTCTGTCCAGGTGAACGCCCTCCATTAGACCACATGCGTATAATAATAATCCTCTCATCTATCTCCCTGGCTGTCATGGCAACTTGGCAACGGGGAAAAATATGAATCACAATTTTTTCTAGCTTAGAATTGATATCACGATTTTTTTTTTCCTCACGAAGTGTAATGTTTGTTGATTTCTTAGCACACTCTTTATCCACTTGCCTTTCATGTCTTCAGCCGTCCTATCAAAATAAAGGCGGAACATTTTTTTTTTTTTTTTTAAATCAAAGTCATTTTAAAATTTTAAATCGGGAACAGGGTGAATCGAGATCACGATTTTTATAACGATTAATCGTGCAGGCCTAATTCTAAGTAGTTGCTAGTAGCCAAGGAGGACACGGAGGATAAAAAAAACATGACGGACTCTTCAGAAGGGGTCATTATCTTCACTCCAGTTTCTGCGCGGGAAAGTCGCCGCACGCCACAATCTTCTGATCATAGTCACACTGAGATCCAGAGAGAGTTGTGTGGAGCTGATGGTCTTAATTAGCTACGTAGCAACTCATTTGGCGACAGCTTGAATGTTTATTAATATCAAAAAGTTAACGCACTAAAGCTTTAAAACGGAGCCTCTTAAAATGTTATGAATCGACATTGAATCATTCAAATGACGATCGACTGATTTAAACCCAGCCCTGGTCAGACGTTTAGGGCTCTGACAGAGTCAACGCGAGCAAGCGACGTGAGCGACGCGCTTCCTTTCATAGTCTACACAGCAGACGCAAGCGGACGCAGGCGTCATGGACGATGCGTGAAATGCAATGCACCGCCCACGCAACAGGGGGTAGCAGAGTGTTCCACGGTGTTCGGTCGGCAGAGGCGGGGTCAGAGAGTCAGACCCTGACGGGAGAGCCGGGAGAGCGGCACTTGTCTTCTTATCAGACGCTGGCGTGCATCTCCACCGCTACAGCGTGCTACGATAGGGTAGCACTGACCGATACATTGATAAATGGTCGCTTAAACATGGTTTAGCAGGTTTTATGAAGTTGTAAATACGTTTAGGTCTCTATCTCTCTCCTGCCGTAGGCTATTTCAGCATCTTGCACACAGCATTGGCTACATACACACGCACACACACACACACACACACGTTGACTAGCTACATACCGAATACTTGCAGTGTCGCCCCCAACGACAACGGATAGTATTGTACGTATCGGTGCGTCGCGTAACAAAAACTGGGACGACACATTTTGCTACGCATCGACGCATAATGGAGGCCGAAGCGTAGCGATGCGTAGCCTGGCGGACGCGTATGCGTACCAATGCGTTGACTCTGTCTGAGCCCTTAGGAAAAGAAAATGTTCTTGCGTGAGGCCCGGTGGTCTCCGGCGCCGTTTTCCTCATAAACCAGCGTGTAGTACCTTGAGAGGAAATAAGTTTTGCGATTTCTTTTCATCCCTCCGATGTACATCTTAAGAACTGGGCCAGCACCCGAACCCATGTATCACCTCTTAAAGTACGGAATACCGCAGTCAGTAATGTCCCGTTGCTTTTAATATGATCATTTCATTCAATAAGCCCGTATTAAAATATAATAAATACATCCAAATGAGAGACATTTCGTTAGAGCGTCTGTGGGAAACATTCACTGAGGTGCTCCGAGCTGACGGAGATGGTGAGGGGGGGGGGGGGGGGGGGGGGGGTCAGCGGGGAGCCTTTGAAGGCAGAGCAGAAGAAAACAAAATGGTTAGAATAGTTTGGTTGTATTTGGTCATTTCGTCGTCGTAATCCTTGGTTAGTGTTTGGCTTCTTGTATTAAAGCAGCTTTGGTGAGCACGAAAACACACAAACACACTTCGGTTTATAACCACTCCAGAGAAACACATCCCCCAACCTCAGAGTGGGAATGTAGTGCCGGTGGCGGCGTGTCCTCTGTGACGGGCCGCATGTCCTAATGTGCAACAAAACAAAAACAAAAAACAAACAAAAAAAACGAGCCGTTGCATCATCATGTCCTGCCACGACCGACGGCGTCTCTCTCAATGTGCTCAACCACCGTTTTTTATTTTTTTCTTCTTCTTCCCCCAAACTGTTCGAAGTGTGTCTGCATGTGTGTTAGATGGCGTGCGTGATGTAGAAGATGAACTCCATGTCCATGGCAGTCTGAGGTACACTTGCGCTACCTCCGTGGATGACGGGGATCAGAGCGCCGTCCAGCTCGTTCATGTAGCGCTGGGGGAGGAGCCGGCCTCCGGAGCCGGCCTGGTACTCCACCTGAGAACAAACGCACAGAGAAACACTCAGCAGAGCAGAAGATATTCTAAATACTGTTCTGTGTGACAAAGTAGGCTTGGACGGATATAAATCGGCCATTAGTGGCCGAGCACAGAGCACCTCTTTTTATTTTTGCTTATTTAATGGTCTGCCTCCGAAGAACGGGCAACGGCAGAGAGACACAGCGGGACAAAAAACGCTTATAGAGACGCCATATTGGACGATCGGACGAATATAATCGGCTATCAGCGATTGGCTTTGTAGAAGTGAAATGAATTACCCAACAGTTTTAGTCTAATTTTATCCTGATATCATCTTTCCTGCTCACTGATTAACCCTCCTGTCGTCCTCGGGTCAAATTTGACCCATTTTCAAAAAAGCTTCTACATCAAAAATGTTGGGTTTTTTTCAACCAAATTGTCCAAAAAAACCAAAAAAAAAACCAACGTTGATGGTTCTATACAACGCTCTTCACAAGTAAAATAAATGATCAGTTCACTACTTTCATTGAATTTTTATTTTTCAATTTTATGACATTTGGAAAAAAAAAAAAAAACTGATAAAAGAACGTTGAAAAAAGTGACAAAAAATGTCAGAAAAAAAAACAAAAAGTGCAGCAAAAATCCCAAAAATAAACTGTTCCAAAAATTTGGAAATAGTGACAAACAAATTGGAAAAAAGTGACAAAAACGTCAGGAAAAGCTTCAAACACATCAAAAAGTGACAAAAACAACAACAAAAAAAGCAACAAAAACATCAGGAAAAGCAACAAAAGTGTCTTGTATTTAAAATTTGGACTGAGAAAACAAAGTGTTCTCACTAGGCGAAATTACGTCACTTCATAACGTTCCCATGGCAACAGGGGAAAATGGCTGCTCTTGTGCGAAGTAAACGCAACATTTTTCAACTTCCTGCTGAGATATATGTGACTTTTTTGCAACGAAAAATGCGGGGATTATGAAATCATGCAAGCCCCGCATATTTTGCACGGAAATCTGCAATTTATGCGGCGAAAATGCGGCGTATTTCAAAAAATAAAATAAATATGCGGACTTTGGCTGATTATGCATTGAATTCTGCGATCGCATAATCACGTTTTTTTCTGGAGGGACTGTCTTGAGTGCAAAACAAATTCCCCTCGGGGCAATAAAAGGTTTTATTCATATCTCCCAAATGTACCATATCAGCCTGTGTAGAGATGCGAAGCCAGAGCGAGTTGATGCCACTGGATGATAGGACAGCGAGGTGAGGAGTCAGAGCGCTGCAGGCGGCCAGAGCCATCTCCTTCTGAAACACGCTGCAGGACGACAGCACCGACGCCAGGCTGCAGTCCGGAGTCCTGGGCTGGTAGAACACCTGGAGGAGACATTCAAAACACTCACGCACCTGCACGGTCAAGTTCCTCCCTACGTCTCATACACCCAGCCGTAGTCTGAGGTCATTAGGTCAGAGGCTAGTAGTGGTTCCCCGCACTCATGTGTAAAACTAGAGGGGAGCGATCGTTCCCAGCAGCGGCTCCTAGGCTGTGGGATGACTTGCCTTCTTCTCTACGTGTGGTTATGGTTGTTTGTTATGTTTTCTATTTGTATTTAAATGTTCTTGTATTTTAATTAGTTGTATTGTATTACATTTTATTGTGAAGCACTTTGTGATTTTTATCTGTGAAAAGTGCTGTACAAATAAACTTTACTTACTTATATACCTGTGTTCCTTTTTGTCAATTTGTTTTACATAACAGCAGTTTCTAATAATAATAATAATAATAATAATAATAATAATAATAATAATAATTCATTAGTTAAGGTCTTAAGATGTATGACATATTTTTGATTATACAAGTGATTATTGGTCATACTATATATTTCTATTATTTCAATTGTAAGTTGTTGACCCTGAACACATTCATAGCAACAAAAATGACAAACATACAGTTAGAACTGTTTATAATTATGCTGCGTTCCAGACACAATTTTTAGCCCGTAAATTACGACTTCAAGTCACGACTCACGACTTGGTAGCGTTCCAGGGTTCAGGTTAGGCTACCTACCGTTGACGTTAGCTAGCGGCTACCTACCGTTGACGTTAGCTAGCGGCTACCTAACGTTGACGTTGCTAGCGGCTACCTAACGCTGTCGTTAGCTAGCGGCTACCTAACGCTGTCGTTAGCTAGCGGCTACCTAACGCTGACGTTAGCTAGCGGCTACCTAACGCTGACGTTAGCTAGCGGCTACCTAACGCTGACGTTAGCTAGCGGCTACCTAACGCTGTCGTTAGCTAGCGGCTACCTAACGTTGTCGTTAGCTAGCGGCTACCTAACGTTGTCGTTAGCTAGCGGCTACCTAACGTTGTCGTTAGCTAGCGGCTACCTAACGTTGTCGTTAGCTAGCGGCTACCTAACGCTGATGTTAGCTAGCGGCTACCTAACGTTGTCGTTAGCTAGCGGCTACCTAACGCTGTCGTTAGCTAGCGGCTACCTAACGTTGACGTTAGCTAGCGCTATAGCTGATACTAACGATTTCTAGTCTGTGACAGATTTTGGGCTTCATTTAATAAACATAACCTGTAGTAGTACACAATCGTATGTGTAGTGTTTTGATTACAATGTGCGGAATTACTTTGCGTTGCATATTTATGTCTATTTCTATTTCTCACCAATAATCACCGGCGTCTGGTCTGTACGGCATCAACAGGGGTCGCCATTGTTGTTTATGTGTGTGTGACGTCAGAAACCGTAACTGGGAGAACAACGATCTGGTACGAGTTCACGGGTAGTAAGTTACGGGTTGGACCGCCGTTCCAGGGCGCTTTCACGGGTACGAGGCTGTAAAAACACGAGTTACGGGTCGCCTGGAACGCAGCATAAAGAGGCCGTTGTTTACTTCATAGGCTGTGTATTTGTGTTATTATGTAGCTCAGGCGTAAATTCAGACAGGGAGACGTCGTTAATGTTACACACTCTCGTAATCAGCTGGTAACTCTGATCAGCTGTGTAGTAGGAAGTAGCTTACGTCACGTATCCAATCAGAATCGGGCACGTTCGTTGAAGCCTATCACAGCACAACAACCATGTTTTAAATCTGTTTTCTCTCCCGCTTCTTGTCAGTTGTCTTTGCAGACGAGCGTGCGACCCGCCTCCTCCCCTTCCACCTCCAGGCATCTTCATCCACGGGGTTCTCGGACTTCTTCTGGCTGACGGACCCCCTTTTGGTTTAATCACCACCGCCACCAGTGTCTAGACTCCATCGGCGGATGTACTGGCTTTTCTAAAACTCTAGAAACTATATAGCCTATATACCTTTTTTCCGTTGGAGTCTAATCTCCAAAAGTTGATGGAAACCTTTGTTACTTTGCATGTGTATTTTCAAATAAATATTTGCATATCTGCAATGAAATATTATTTGGGTCACATGACAGGGATTATATAACCAAAAGATGTATCCTGGGATTCATTCAAAACTTTAAATTTTGTTTACAAAAAGGAAATAAATTAATTTCTCAGACAATTAAATTGCACAGCAAAATGTGGAATGGTTACAGCTCTAGTCAAGTCAATGCCAGACACACAGAGCAACTGAAAATAAGTTTCTCTCCGACTCACACGGTGCAATAAGGGACTGTTCACTAAACTTCAGACTGTAAACTTCTATCCAGCGCATGAAATGGGTGCAGAGAATCAGTTAGATTAAAGTCACCTCTGTGCATCTGATGGTGCGTCCGTCCGACTCAAACTCCGCGTCCTGCTGCATCCTCACGCTGCGGACTCCGTCCAGAGGTCTGCCATCGACCCCGCTGGCTCTGCTGCAGAGGAGCATTACAGGGAGAAAAATCACATTACAGATAGACTCACTATTTACTATTTGAATCACTAAACAGTCAGTAACGTTTTGTCTAAAAACGTTGACCGCAAGTTAGTCTATATCCTCGACGTTCCACTTCCAGGATTGCTTTTCACTCATTTAGGCCAGATATCCGTTTCCTTGGGCTTCCTTTGTGTTGGAATTTTGGACTCTGGTTAACTGTTCCTCAGATCTCTGCCGGGTAAATCCAGACAGCTAGCTAGACTATCTGTCCAATCTGAGGTTTCTGTTGCACGACTAAAACTACTTCTGAACGTACACACGTTCCACCAAAACAAGTTCCTTCCAGAGGCTATTTTGCAGAGGCACCGCCCAAAACGAATGTGATTGGTTCAAAGAAATGCCAATAAACCAGAGCACGTTTTCCTCTCATCCCGCAATGCTATATGGAGTAGCCAGACCCTCCTCCAGCGCGTATAGGATAACAGGATAACCGCAAGTTAAGATTTAACAGTTATGAGAAACTTGCAACCATTTGCCACATTTCCCTTCCTACACAATAACTGGACGACGTGGCATTCAAAGATTCCTATTTAACTTTAAAGAACAGCGTTCAATTATGAACATAAAACTCCCTCTTTGTGTTTCTCCTACACCGCTGCTCAGCACAGAAACACTGTCAGCCTGTGAGTGTGTGTGTGTGTGTGCGAGTGTTGCATTTTGGGAAAGTGTTTGTACAGTTTATAAACAAGTGAAATGATGCCTTTTTTATAATAAAAATAGTTCAACAAAAGTTGCCAGTGGGCAAAATGTTACCTCTGTCAAAATAAATGAAAAGAAAACGGATCCCTAAAACTGCCCACACACGATCCGCAGCAAAAACTGTCTGTGCCATTGTTTTCCTATGGTAAGAGCGGCGGAGACAGGTCGGAGGAAGCGCTCAAACGTTAAATTACTTCAACTTTCACCTGGTTGCTGCCGTTCTGTGAAGGCACAAGCAATGATGACGTACGTATACCTCCACTGCACTGCTGCGTCTGCATTATTCTCTGCACGCTACCTTGCGGTTTTACCTCTAATAATGTGCAGGCAGCTCAATGAATTTGGTGTTTTTCCCCCCCGCTGGATTAAACTTCCGTGACTTCTGTCTACAACTCTATTTGTTGTGTAAAAATCAAGAAAACAAAAAGGGAAATAAAAAGGAGCAAAAACATCCAATTAGTACTAGAAACAAGTAGAATAGAAGTAAAAGTCCTGCATTGAAAATGTACAAAACACCTTCACATTTTAAAAACTACAAAACGATCCAAACAGTTCTGTCTACTAAGTATTTAATGGTCTAATCATTTCAGCTGCATTAGTAGTAGTATATATATTGTTGGGTAGTTTAATATATAATAAAACATTGTATTTTATAAAGTAAATGTGTTTTCTGTGCAAAAATCTTAATTTGTAAAGTAACTAAAGCTGTCAGATTAATGTAGCGGAGTAGAAGTAGAAAGTGGCATAAAAAGAAAAGACTCAAGTAAAGTGCAAGTACCTCATATGTGTAGTTAAGTACAGGACTTGAGTAAATGTACTTAGTCACATTTGGCCACTGGCGGCCGGATGACGCAGAGTGTGTGGTATAATAGTCGTGCAGCGGTGGACCGACTGCACCACCGGTGTGTAAACAGCTGTGTGAATGCGTACCCTGCGTTGACCGGTGCGCTCAGGTCGACCCAGCGGACGGTGACGTTTTCTCGAAGCTCGCCTCCGTCGTTCCTGCCGCAGGGTATGAGGAAGTCTGTCTGCTCCCTCAGGGCGGTGCGCAGGGACTCCATGGTCTCTGGAGGGATTTGCACCATCAGCCCATCTGACACACAAACACAAACAAACTCCAGTTAGGGTTCGTCCAAAAAAAAAAACCAGTCAATGTAGAATATGAGGACACGTTCTTCCTTCATTCACAGCAGGGTTGCCCGCAGCACTTTGCAGTTCGGGCCCCGCCTAAGCTGGGGAACCCTACCGCCTTAACTAGGTTGCTTCACACCGCGAGCGGGCACGCGCGCCACACGGCCGAAATTAAAGAAAGAAAAAGAGACGTGGTCGGTCGCTGTCTGGAGGACAGTTGATATCGCGCGTGTGTCCGGGAGAACTGTAAGTCGTATAACTTATGTTTTGGGTTTATTTAAGCCTGTTATTGTATTAGTATATAGTTCTTGCAAATTTAAGAGTAAGTTAGCTGGTGATTTTGTTGTTTGAGTTCTTCACCTGCTATCTAGGTTGCACGTGCCTGTTGATTGATTGATTGATGAATTGAATCAATATAATGGCGATTGATCTTTTTAAAACCAAGGATAGCTTGTACTAGCGCTGGGCGGTATGACCAAAAATTCATATCACGTTTTTTTTCAAAATTATGCCGGTTTTCCGGTTTTTGACAGGGTTTTTTTTAATGCATATTCAGACGTTCAATGCATTTTCTACTCGTTGAGAGAGGAATTACTGCAGTAAATTGCCTTAATTGACTCATTCCTCACCGCTGTATTAAGCGGGACCGTGTCTTTAGCTCGGTGGTTGGTGATGGAGTTTGTAATCTGCTTTTTCTGTCATAGCGAGTCCCTCTAGCAAACGCGTCTTTAAGTGACATTTGGCTCGACTTTTCTTTTGCTTTCCCCGTGTTACCTGCTGATGTGGAGGGCGCTGAGCCTGCTGACTTTAATTTCATACATTCTTCATATTCCAAGACGTGTTTGCAGCTGAGGTGGTGGAGCAAATTGCTCGCGTTGCCGCCTTTCGCGACTATTTTAGCCCGACAGCACTTGCATAAAATGGTTGTTTGGTCAACGTTGGATTTTTGGAAACCAAAAAACCTCCAAACAACAGACCCGGCGGCTCCTTTTTTTGGCACAAGTTGGTCTGTGTCATTACTTCTGCAGCATCCATCTTCCGTGTGACGTCCCTCTGGTGCGCTGCTGTTTACCGTCGCTGCTTAGAAGTGCAGCATTTTAAAGGGTCCGTCTAAAACAGTGTCGCGCGGCGTAACGTTCGTTCCGGACGTCGTGTTATTAAAAATGAACATCGTGACGAAAATATACATCGGTTTTCGGTATGAACCGGTATACCGCCCAGCACTAGATTGTAGCCTTGCTAGATGTCAGCTCTGCCATAAGCAGTGACTGTGATCACCTTTGCACATTTTGAATATTGTTTTGCACTCTCTTATTTATTATTATATATCATTATTCAAATTTTATATTTAGTGTTTAATAAATAATTGTTAAATGTAGTACAGAGTCTGTACCCCTCCCCCCAACCCTACCACCTTAACTAACACATTTTCTGCGGGAAACCCTGCACAGCCTTGATCTGACGGAAAACAAATCAGTAACTTTACCTTCAACGATGCTGGACTTTGCAATGAAGCCTGACGAGGCTTTCAGGGCTCCGTTGAACACCACAAAACTGGCTCCAGTCACTGAAACAAGACACCGAGCGCCAGAGGATTAACGATTTATATAAAACAGAATCGAGACACAACAGTAACCAGAACATTATGTCAATGTTAGTGATGTTTTTTTTGTTTTTGTCTTCTTTATTTTGATTTGACGGAGGAGTGGGCAGGACTGCTGATGGCTCTCACCTGTGCGGGTCTTCCCAGGCTTGCTGTTGGCCTGCGTCTGATAGTTTCCCTCCTCGTTCTGGAAACACACCAGGTGAGAGTCGGCCTCCGAGCTGAAACGTGCGCCGATACTGATGACGTGCTCGTTGGATGAGTTTACCACCTTCTGCATCTGTTAACCACAGAAACACACGTTTACAGAACTGCAGAGCTGTGTGCTTGCAGCATTTTACAGTCCCTCCAGAAAAACGCAGAGTTTTTTTGTGATTGTTGCGCATATTTTACGCGGAAATCGGCAATTTATGCGGCGAAAGTGCGGAGTATTTAAAAAAAATGCGGCCCCCGCATTAATATACAGACTTTGGCTGATTATGCATTGAATTCTGTGATAGCATAATCACGTTTTTCTGGAGGGACTGATTTTATTGTTCACGTAAAGGCCCTTTTACCCGATGTGATTTTGGTCCGTTAAAACCTACATTGTGTAATTTTTTGAGTTTATTTTTTTTAGCAAAAACCTCTTTGTTCTTTCACCAATGTGTGCTCATTCATGTGTAATTACTTCCACCAACTAATCAAAGTATTCTCGCAAGCGTAGAATCTGCCATTCAGAATACATACGAGCGAGTCGCTCGAATAACGGCCGCCATCTTTAAAATACATTAGCCAAAGAGGGACATACCTCCGTCTTTCGCCCTCTTACACTCGGTGGCACAGTGACGAGTGCGAGGGGGAGATTACTCGCCAAAGTTAATATTGGAGCGGCTAGAACAGCTGCGTGGAAACGATGGAGATACTAAGAGATCATTTCGGGTTCGGCCACCGTAGGAGTTAAAACGCGCTCTGAATGGGAGGGGCTAGAAAGTCATATTCAGTTGGTTGTCATATACAGTTTCACCGCTAGATGGGAGAAACTCGTACACAATGTACCGTATTTTTCTGACTATAAGTCGCTTAGTATAAGTCGCATCAGTCCAAAAATGCGTCATGACGAGGAAAAAAACATATATAAGTCGCATTTGTTTAGAACCAAGAGAAAACATCACCGTCTACAGCGGCGAGGGCGCTCTATGCTGCTCAGTGCTCCTGTAGCCTAGCAACCCGTGAAAACATTAACTGAAAACATCTGAAAAACTGTTAACTGAAAGCGTGTGCGCCGCCTTCTTCTTCGCTGCTCTAAACAGTGGTTGCTTGTGGCGACACAGGACGTTGTGCTGTTGGCTACAGGAGCAGCACAGAGCGCCCTCTCGCGGCTGTAGACGGTAATGTTTTCTCTTGGTTAATTTCTCACGGTTCGTGTCAAATTAATTTTGATAAATATAAGTCGCACCTGACTGTAAGTCGCAGGACCAGCCAAACTATGAAAAAAAGTGTGACTTGTAGTCCGGAAAATACGGTAGCTTGAAGCCCAGTTCAGACCAAAGATTTGCGACAAGAGGAAACCGTTTTAGAACGTTACAGGGGAAAGTTGCAGCGATCTGAACCGGCCCGTCTCAGCTCGACTCCAACCAGCCGACGGTGTCGCTGCGACTCAGCTGGTCGAGCCGCCAGCGGCTGGTTTTGGAACGAGAGGGACGTCACCTGCTTCAACAGCCAATAGAGAAGTCAGCTGGTCGAGTCAGCTACAAACTATAGAAATAAAACGATTCACAATCCATTTTATTTCCGCGTTACAAACGTCAGCCTGTGGAAACGGCAGCGTTTTTAGAAGGAGGCTCAGCGAGCGCCCAAGAGCACGGTACGTGGTGGAGCGAGCTAGAGAGTGACTGAAGAGAGAGAGAGAGAGAGAGAGCGCCCAGCAGCGTTAGAACAAAGCAGAGAATCAGAGAAAGAAAAAGTGCTCGCCGATTCATCCCTTCTAGAAATGCAACTGTAGCAAGCATCTACAGCTACAAAAAAAAAAAGCCTGAAAAGTCGGAAGTTAGAACAGAAGTAAGAGTCGTTGCTATGAAGATGATGCATCGTCTCGTCACGTTGGTGTGAACTGGCAGGTTTCAGAACGTCGCAGACCGGCGCCGCTGCAAGTACGTAAGTAAGTGTTAACTCGTCTCTTCATAAATCTTTGGTCTGAACTGGATTTCAGAGACCGGTCACGGAAGACTTGTATCACGTGGACGCGCCGACAGTTTTGTTATCATTACTTCTTCTTACTAGAATTCCTCATGGGGGCGACAGACACCACGCAGTGTAGCTTTAGATAAATGTATGTATGAGCTAAATGTCCTTTAAATGTTGACGTATTCCTTTACGGCTCTGTCACCTCATTGAAGCTACATTTAGGGATGTCGATGTAGCTGTGGCCCATCTCCATGTGGATCCTCAGACCCTCCACAACTGACAGACTGTACTGGTAGTTCCTCAGGTCCTGTGGATAAAAAAAAAAAAAAAAAACAGTTTAGGGACATTGAACTTTGTCTGCAAAGCATTTAAAAAATATATATGTTCGAGGCCAACAATGTGCATCTGCAATGGTTTGTTTGTGCTTTAGTACTTACAGCCAGTAAATTCATGATGGTGTGTCCCGTCTCTCGATACACAGAGTCCCGAAAACGGACACTTGTCAATGTAGTGGGATACACTGAAAAAGAAAAGCTATTTAGTTTATTATCACTACGCAAATAATACCTTTATTCGTACATAGCACCTTTCAACGTACAAAGTGCTTCACAAAAAATACAAAGTACTATTCCTCCATCTCCATCATAAAATGTTGTTATATCACTTTTTGAGTAGGAGTGTTGTCAAACATCGCTTGGACTCGCCGGTGTGTCTTTTGTCCTCAGAGAGTTTAACTATACCGGTCTTTTGTTTAAAGACAAAGACAATAGTGAAGTAGAGAAAGCTCCACACCGCTGTATTCCGCTCCAAGCCGGAGAAGCAGTCGGAGTGGAAAGACTTTGGCCCAGGGCACCTCCAGCTTCTGGACGAGCACACCAAACATGAAAGGCTGAGGTGGGAGCGTGAGGCCATCTAGAGGCTGACAGGTGGGAGAGAAGAAGAGCATCCCAGCGTGGTCCTTACTGCCCAGGAAACTGCTCGTGAATGTCACATTATCCAGCTCCTCCACAAACTTCCCTGTAACAGAAGATCATGACTCTGTAGTCTTTGTTTTTATAAAAAGGCAGACTTTGTGTGTGTGTGTGTGTGTGTGTGTGTGTGTCCAGTGAGGTGTATATTTTGGAGGTAGGCTGCGACTTTGATTCCAGCATGGAGGAGGCTTCCTACACCAAAGGTAGTTAAATACCAACCACTCCTAAACACCATCTCAGAGCTAGGCTATAGGAGCAGACTACACATTGTCATATTTGGTAACACACACACACACACACACACACACACACACACACACACACACACACACACACACACACACACACACACACACACACACACACACACACACACACACACACACACACACATTGATAGTTAAGAGGGCTGCAACAAGTCGGGATGGCCAAAAAGAGGGCTAAACAGCTTGCGAAGTACTGCGCCATATCTGCTATTATTGGCAGCCGCCACACATGGCGGAGACGTTGCTACTTCTACCCTTAAGAACTGAGTATTGTGCTTATTAAGTGATATTGTGAAGACATGCTGCATGCCGCTGGTCCATGAGTTTGCGTATGTATTGTACTGCATCCGTAATAATTGTGTCCCTGTATCATTTTCTTCATGTGGACATAAATAAATGGTTAATGTGTGTGTTTGTGTGTACCTTTTTGGGCTTCTTGGTAAATGTTGAGATAGAGTGTGAAGAGGTCTTTTGGAAGAGTTTTTTCTTCTGGCAAACACTCCAACAAAAACACCAGCTCTCTCTGTCCCAGAGCCTGGAGCCCGTTAGAGCCAAAACACCAACACTGCCGAGTGGAGTCTGATCGACAAAACAAAAACGCAGTTAACATGGAAAACAGGCAAAGACATCCTTCATTGTCATTTGTATCCAGTATCAGGGTTTCTGCAGGTTCCACCAAGTCAAACATAGAGCTATAGTGCGTAGTGTCTGTCTCCCCCATGAGGAATTATAAGTAATGGCAACAAAACTGTCGGCGCGTCCACGTGATACAAGTCTCCCGGCGTGTTGCTTGGAACACAATACTTGACCGAATTTAATGATTCAATGATTTGATTTTGAAATTTGAAACTTTTTTTAGACTTTTTAAGACCGTGTGGAAACCCTGAGTATATGCTGTATGTATGCTGAAAGCATCCAGATTAATTTGAGATATATTTGATCTACTTACATGAAACTAGTTTGACATTGACCAGCAGGTTGGCGTTGAGAACAAATGTCAGCGGTCGAGGTCCGCCTTCCTCTAATAAGTGCAGGATCTGGCACGGGGCGGGGCTCTCCTCAACCAGAACATCTGCAAAGGAACAGGTACATGCATGAGATCCAAAAACAATAGTGGGAATAAAGTGACGGCTTTTTGCCGTTTTTTTGACTTTATTCAGACATGACAGCACATTTTCACGCATGGATCAAAGATGAAAAGATGAGGAGGGAGACACCTGGGATGATTATTACAGTGGGTGTGCCTTCGAACCCTTTGATCGGACACCTTGAGGGGAAAAATGATTTTACAGACTGATCTGACCTGAGAAAAAAATCTCCCCAACAATATAAAAATGGCTGCATTCACATATTTACATTCTTCATTAAACAGACTTAATTTTCTTTAAAGGGATACGCCACCGTTTGTTGAAATAGGGCTTATCATGGTCTCCTCTAGCTGTAGGTAGGTGGGGTCTCCTCTAGCTGTAGATAGGTGGGGTCTCCTCTAGCTGTAGATAGGTGGGCCCACACATTTCTTGTCTCAGTGCATGTAATTAGGTAGTTTTTTTGTCTTTTGTTGGCTTTTACTCACAACATGCTAACCGGCAACATAGGATTCCATTCACTATGCTAAGCTAACTAGCGGCGGCGCTGCCGGTGTTGCACCGGACTAAAACAATTCATGCACAAAAAATGCGTTGGCCCACCTATCTACAGCTAGAGGAGACCCCACCTTTCTACAGCTAGAGGAGACCCCACCTATCTACAGCTAGAGGAGACCCCACCTATCTACAGCTAGAGGAGACCCCACCTATCTACAGCTAGAGGAGACCCCACCTATCTACAGCTAGAGGAGACCCCACCTATCTACAGCTAGAGGAGACCTCACCTATCTACAGCTAGAGGAGACCCCACCTATCTACAGCTAGAGGAGACCCCCACCTATCTACAGCTAGAGGAGACCCCACCTATCTACAGCTAGAGGAGACCTCACCTATCTACAGCTAGGGGAGACCCCACCTATCTACAGCTAGAGGAGACCCCACCTATCTACAGCTAGAGGAGACCTCACCTATCTACAGCTAGAGGAGACCCCACCTATCTACAACTAGAGGAGACCCCACCTATCTACAGCTAGAGGAGACCCCACCTATCTACAGCTAGAGGAGACCCCACCTATCTACAGCTAAAGGAGACCTCACCTATCTACAGCTAGAGGAGACCCCACCTATCTACAGCTAGAGGAGACCCCACCTATCTACAGCTAGAGGAGACCCCACCTATCTACAGCTAGAGGAGACCTCACCTATCTACAGCTAGAGGAGACCCCACCTATCTACAGCTAGAGGAGACCCCACCTATCTACAGCTAGAGGAGACCCCACCTATCTACAGCTAGAGGAGACCCCACCTATCTACAGCTAGAGGAGACCCCACCTATCTACAGCTAGAGGAGACCTCACCTATCTACAGCTAGAGGAGACCCCACCTATCTACAGCTAGAGGAGACCCCACCTACCTACAGCTGACCGAAGTAGGCACAGCCTTAGTCTTGTGCCAAATGTCCTTTTAGTCACATATCTTTTTTTTGTTAGTCAAGTTTTAGTCGACTAAAAGTCTCGTCATTCTGACTTTTTGTCAGTATCATTGTACGTAAAATGCGACCAAATATCGAGCCTCTTCCTTCTACCTAGCATGTCGTCGGCGCTCGTCGCTCTGGCAGAAATCTCTGGTGTTCGCTACTGTCTATGGGTGTTGTGTTCTTGCTCCATGTAGTTTCGTGTTGCAGCAACATCACAAACTCAATCGGAATATTCTGAAGGCGTAACAGCTGAATATTGGAAAAGTAGAGACGACAGTAGACGAAAACGAAGAGGGATTTTATGTTAGTTTATTTTTTTATGCAAAACATTTTAGTCTCGTCTTTTTTCGTCAACAATAATGCATGTTAATTTAGCCTTAGTCAGCGTTTTTGGACATTGATACAGTCTTGTCATCGTCTCGTCTTAGTCATGGAAAAAAAAGGTTGTTGACGAACATGTTTAGTCACGTCTCATCTGACGAAATTAACACTACTGAAGAGGAGATATAAAACCGTGCAAATGCACTAAAATAAGACACGAACCTCCCGCTTCCTCGTCTCCAGTGGTGATAAGCAGAGGAGGGAGCTCATCGTCGTTATCTGGCAGCAGACTGGGAACCCTCTTCACAGAAGTACCGATTCCAGAGAGCAGGGCATAGTCCCAGGGTCCGGACACCGGAGGTCGGACCACCTCCGCAGCCACAGAAGCCTCGGGGGCCGAGGAGCCGCCGACTCCAACCTCCGACCCAGGCTGAAAGATGAGAGGGGTCAGTCACCGCGGTCCCATTACACTTCAATTAGGGCTGTCAACTGGTGCAATATACACACCGGGAGAGGCTGCGACACAACGTAAAAGACACTCCGTATCTGTACAGTCCCTCCAGAAAAACGCGATTATGCGATCGCAGAATTCAATGCATAATCAGCCAAAGTCCGCATATTTATGCGGGGGGCGCATTTTTTCAAATACGCCGCACTTTCGTCGCATAAATTGCCGATTTCTGCGCAATTTTTGCAAGTTCCCGCAATTTTTGCAAGTTCCCGCATTTTCATCGCATAAAATTGCATAAATATCCCGCATATTCCATCGCATTTTTTAAGAAAACGTGCCGCATAATCAAGGATTTTTGCCCACAACAATCACAAAAAAACTCCGCGTTTTTCTGGAGGGACTGATTGTATATCAGTAGAAAACTTTACTGCACTGTAAAAAGTGGTTAGTTGTGCCTTTTATATTCAAGTCAATGTTCAATTTGTTCAATAAAAGAAAGTTGGAAATTATTTCCTTTCGATCGTTTTAAATTCAACCAGCAGTTTGTTGTATTTTAGCAGAATACTGAAAGCAGCAGAGCTGAGTACACTTTAATATCTGTTTATTTATCGCAAAAGTAACATCGTTATCGCGATATTCAACAACGTTATGGCATATTTTTCTCATATCATGCAAGCCCTAACTTAAATATTTATAATCTAAGCTCAGGAAAACAAACAAATAGCCTATTAACCACCAGGGGATAGGACTGGGTATTGGTTAAAAATGTTCGATACCGGTACAGATATCAATACCGTGACTTCGATACCGTTTCCTAAACGATATTGTTTCCGATACCAATTTTATAAAACAAAAAGAAATTATAACATTACGGCACAAATCTTTTTTGTGTATTTTTCAGCTCCTATTACGTGAGTTTTTCCTGCGTGTCTCAACGACGTGTAACGTCAGACAGCCAATCACAGACATTATTAGATCTTGGTAGAAGCAAGCTGCGTGCTTATTGGCTCCCTGACGCTGATGAGATTTACTCCTTAGGTATTGAAACTGGGTATTGAATGACGAGGCATTTTTCGATACTCGATACTTCAGAGGCAAATCGGTCGGTGCCTAAAAAGTATTAACTTCAGTACTCAGGTCTACCAGGGGAAGAACCAATTTTTCTCAAAACAAGATAAAATAAAAAGGAGCTAAGAGGCCCTTTGCTCTCTCTCTCTCTCTCTAGCTGTCTTATCAAATAAAAGCCTAAACATTATCTTAAAAAAAAGAGATAATAACTAAAGTCCTTAAACTAAGGATCCAGTGTTTCCCTGTAGCGCGGCTGTGTGGATGATGCGTCCGTGTCTTACCGTCGTTTGGTCTGGAGAGACGGCACTGAACTCCTGGGAGCTCCGGCGGCTCGTCACCGACAGCTTGGTTGTGTCCGCGACCTCTCCGTTGGGCAAGATGCCGTCAGCGAACCACACGCGCTTATGTTCACGAGGACAACCTGATGACACACCGACAACAGAAAAGTCTTTTCAAGGGTACAGTTCAAGAAAACAACAGTAAAAGTAAAAAAAATAAATAAAAATGTACAGTATTTAAAGGTCCAATGTGTAGGAATTTCTCCCATCTAGCATTGAGATCATATATCGCAATCAACTCTCTCGCACCACGCAGTTCAAAGTACGTATCACAGCTACGGTAGCCTTCGCGCTTTTTTCTGATGACGCCGGTCTCTTGAGAAGAAGAAGAAGACTCCTGTTCCTGACATTTTGATTTTGAATACATGTGGTCCTCCGTGTTTCCTTCTTCAAACTTGCCGGGGCCGGGAAGTGATGATACCCGCTAGCAGCGTTAGCAGCAGCTGTGAGTTTATCATGTGACAGAGAAAACGCAAAAGGTGGAGCAGTATGTCCTGTATGTCCCTCACCGGCTAACGCATTTCAAGATGGAGCATGAATATGAAGCATCTACTCCAGTTCATGTATGAATATGGAGCGTCTACTCCAGTTCATGCAAACGCAAATGTAAAACTTCAAGCCAATAGGAATACTTGGAATTGATGGTGGTGGTAAATATTTATGAAAAGGACAAGTTTGTGAACGGGAAACACAGATTTTGATAATGAACAACTAAAAACGTTACACAGTAGACCTTTAAGAGAAATCATACCGTCGTTGTTTGGGTGTTTGAGAACGGACACAGGCACCATGACGGTCGGTGGAGGAGAGTTAAGAGTGCCGGCGGCTCGAGCCTGCTGCAGAGGGGGGATGGTGCTGCAGTACTCAGACGGGACGTTGGGGTTGGGACTGGGACCCGCAGGACTCATCATCCGCTCCAGGGCCTGGGCTACAAGGACAAACGTGTCACAGAGGTGTGTTAAAATTAGCACTAATAGTTGATTAACTCATTGTAATCTACTCTTAACTCAGATATCAGTCCTAAGTGAAGTTCACTTTTTAGCCTCACTAGCTGCGTGGCTCGATGGATGGCACTCTCAGTCCAGACTGAAATATCTCAACAACTACTGGATGGACTGTCATGAATCACAAAACAGACGTTCTTGATCCTCAGAGGATGAATCCTACTGACTTTGGTGATCCTCTGACTTTTCCTCTCGGGCCACCATGAGGTTGATATTTGTGGAAAATATTTGCACAACAATTGGATGCATTGCCACGGAACTTCCTACAGACATTAATGTTCCTGTCAGGATGAACTGCAATGGCGTTAGGTCGCAAAAACACAACTGAAGTGCCGTGAAGAGCCAAACCAATCCGGCGGCGATATAACACTAACCCTAGTCTCGCATTGCCAGACCTTCCTCCACAGCGCTGCGGAGGAGGGTCTGGCGAGTCCACACAGCATTCTGGGATGGGGGAAAATCGTGCTCTGGTTTATTGGCATTTCTTTAAACCAATCACAATCGTCTAAGCACCGGACGGAGCAACGGAGCCGCTGCAAAATTGCCTCGGAAAGGAACGTCCAGTTATTGTGTAGGAAGGGAAATGTGGCAAATGGTTGCAAGTTTCTCATAACTGTTAAATCTTAACTTGCGGTTATCTTGTTATCCTATACGCGCTGGAGGAGGGTCTGGCTACTCCATATAGCATCGCGGGATTAGAGAAAAACGTGCTCTGGTTTATTGGCATTTCTTTAAACCAATCACATTCGTTTTGGGCGGTGCCTCTGCAAAATAGGCTCGGAAGGAACTTGTTTTAGTGGAACGTGTGTACGTTCAAAACTAGTTTAAGTCTTGCGACAGAAAACTCAGATAGGACAGATAGTCTAGCTAGCTGTCTGGATTTACCCTGCAGAGATCTGAGGAGCAGTTAACCAGAGTCCTCACAAATCCACCGGAGGTTAGAACGCCAACACAAAGGAAGCAGACGGTAACGGACATCCAGCCGAAAAGACCGACATCCGGTGGAATTAAGAAGAAGTAAGAAAAAAAAGCTATTACTAGAAAACTTCCTGGCTGCATCGGTCGATCTGTAGCATTCTGACGCCTTTATTTTTCAATATAGTTGAAGAGTATGCGTCAACATTTAAAAAAAAGCCTGTTAGCAGTTAGAACCAGCACTATTTTAACCACGTCCGCCACTGCACAAAATGTTAATGCTAATTAGCAAATGTTAGCATGCTGACATCCTAAACTAAGAATGAAAACATTATCTCCTGAACAGCAGTTTATCATTCAAGCATTCACATTTAGTAGCAGCGCTTTGAGCCAAATGATGTAGATTCTTGGTATTTGTTTTTGTTGTTAGAAGAAATTTCCGTCTCAATTTACCAAAGTGTAAATCTTTCAGGAAAGAAACTCTGACAGGGGTCAGATCAGCTGACACAGGCTGATCGTACACTGACTGCTAACTGTGCAAAATGGTGCAAAACTTAAACTCGTGGCCAAAATTGATGGATGTGTATGAAGGTTAGGCAAGTGTTACTAACATGTTGGCCAAAACAACTTGAAAATGTAATATAGTAGCTGAAAATGTAAATCAATAAAGATTACCAATTAGGTTCCAATCTGAAATACACAGGTAAGGACCAGGGCTTTAAATTGACACCCGCCAACCCGGCAAATGCGGGTAAAAAATTATTTTGGTTGGTAACCTTGTAAAGTTACTAGCCATCTGGCTGGTGATGAATGAAACAAACAATACTGCGTCAGTTTGAATCGACCGACTGCAGAAATGTTGCCAGATTGGTCTGTTTTCTGCCAAGAAAAAGTTCCACGTTTTGGCTTGGAAAACGTCATCTAGCAACACTGCTTGTAGCACTAATCCTACATTTTCCCACAAACACTTATGTGGTGATGTGTAGTACAGCCGTCGGCTACGTGTGTAGCCTGCGCGGTATCCATTACGAGCCACGCTGAAATGGAGAAGACGAACGGGAACAAAACAAACCAGAGTAGCTGAAATTAAAGTAAAGTTAGTTAGGAAAAACTAAATTTGGCTAGTGGAAAATCTGATTGGCTGGTAACTTTAACAATCTGCTAGCCGTGTTGGCTGGTGATCAAAAAGAAGTTAATTTAAAGCCCTGTAAGGACCATAAACAATACCATATTGTTGTCTAATTACTCTATTTTACTCAGTTCAGCCCTCAAGTCCCTTCTCTTTAACAAACTATTTGTTTTTTAACAATTCGCTGGTGTCAAACTAGTAAAACTGTTGTAAATCTAA